>JAEANM010001213.1:0-29149 GCA_017656035.1 Myanophis thanlyinensis
CTGAATGTATTCTGTGTTTCTGTGCTTTGTGTGATTGTACCGATGGAGGCTCACTCAATTTCGCTGCACACATGTTGAACATTGACAAATGATTGAATTGAATTGAATTGAATACTATAAAGTTTATGCAAAGGTAAGATGAAGTAGTAACCCAGCCTGCGGTTCTTCGTTCTCTTCTGGTAAAAGGCATCTCCAGGCTTGGCGTTCTTCGTAAGACAAAATAAGTGGTTTACTAGCGTCGATTTAGAATCAAAATAATATGCGTAGCTCCTTCCAATCAGCCTTTCCCAATATGGCACTAAATTCTGAAGCAATATGTTGGCTGGGGATTCTGAGAACTGTAATCCAACTTCAGGCAAGCACTACCAGCATATTGAGCAAAACTTTTAAGAAATCTACACTCACTGCACAATCATAGTGTCTAAATATACACAGGGTGCCATCCCCAATTATACAAAGCCACTTGGCTCTTAGAACAAGCAACAACAATCCATAAGCCAGGTGGTCTGACCTTCTCTCTAAATGATTGGGATATTTCCTTTTTTTATTGATTGAATGATGGTTGGTTGGTTTTGGTGCTCTCAAGTCAGAGTTGACTCCTAGTAACTGTGTTGACTAGTCCTTGCAGTTCTTTATATAAAATGCATTGTTCTAAACTCTTATCACTTCCTCAGATATATCCAAAATGGAGAGATGGTGCAGATATTAAACATAAAGATAACATACAGAGTTATTTTCTTCCAGCAGATCCATGTAACTGCAGGTACCATGTAAATGTAAGAAGTGAAATGGTTTGCTTCTCAAGGACACATTCATAGACCAAGTATCTTCAGAATGAAATGAGGTTGAGGAACTAGGAAAAATACAGCTCAACTGGATAACTGGTTTAAAGTGCAGTCCATCTCTTCCAAAAGCATAAATCTATATATCTATGGAGCTCACATAAAACCTAAGAAATGTGTTTAAAAGCATTGCTCAGGCATTGCATTGCTTTTAGATGCCACTTCTGAAGGCGAGGCAGAATGTTCATAGCAGAAATTGTATTGGAAGAAGAGGGGAAATGCTACTTTAAAACAGGAAGAACTAAAGACAAATTTAAGTTGCCAACTGCTGTAAATTGGATATGAGACAAAGGCAATGTCATGAGGACACCTCACATTAAAAACATTACTGCCGCAACCTGTTAATGCCACAGGTAGGAGATGTGCTTGGAAGGGGAGAAGGATTATTGATTGTGTTGACAATCTGCTTCTGCAGATTGGTGTACTCAGTGAAAATTGCTACTAACTAAATGACTGCGGTGGTTTGTTATTTAGCTTGGAACATTTCTCCAAGCCACAAACCTGAGCCTCCATTGGGAGAACTGAACTGAAAGCCATGGATATATCTCATATGTACATGTGTCTGTATGTATGGTGTGCACCCGCACATGTGGACTAGCAGTGGAAAATGTTACATAACTTTGGACAATTGGAAAAGGAGGGAAAGAAAGTCCTGCTGCTAGTGCTGGACCCATTTTGTCTTTCAGCACACAGTAGTACCATAATAGCAGAAATACCCAAACAACAACCAAAAACACACTATACTACACATAGTAAAAAGGGCAGTGTTCACGCTTGAGCTACTTTGCAATGAACAAAACACAAATATTACAGGCTACAATTACAAACTTAGCATTAGCAAGAATTACTTGGGGAGGGGGAATCTTTAGGCACCAAAAGAAGCTGGGCATAGAATTATTTCTCTCCATCTAGGGAATGAACTAAAAAGAAGTGTTAGTGGTGCTTTGCAAAATATCCCCGTAAAAATTATCGCAAAGCAAAATGTGAGTGCCTGATTCACTATCACTTCTGTCCTTGAAAAAAGTGAATAACTGATGGATCCAGAGGAGAAACAGAAGCTAGGTACCAACTCAAAACCCATTTGAGGCACACTGGTCTGAATGGTCGTCTGATGTAATGTGCAAGATCTCAAGTTCCATGCAAAGATATAATCCATCTTGCTTGACTATACCCAGTATCCTATAAAGGTGGGGAACTGGACAAAAAGTCAATAAAGGGAAAACAAGGACAAATCTTTTTCCCACCTGAGCAAAGTGTTGTCCATCTTACAGTAATGAGAACATAACACAGCTAGTGGCACTTTTCTGCAATTTCACCTCAGCCCCACCTATATCTCTGTACATTCTGTATTTAGGCTCTGAGATTTTAGTGTCAATTGTCTTCTAATTTCACATATAGGATTATTGAGATTTAAATTACTGTCACTTCTCATTGGTCCTAATTGTAATAATCAACTTTTGCAAGCTTGTTCTTCCTTGATCAGATAGCCTTATTGTGAAATCTAGAAAATCTCGACAAAAAGTTATACTGAACAGATCCCATCTGGTCTATCTTCCAGTATTAATCCTGAGATCTTGTTTAGTCAAAATCAGAGAGGCTGGTAGCCTCCCAGAGAAGGAAGCAACTAAAGCAAACATGAATAATAAAGGACATACTCGTCTCTTCTCCTGCACTTCCTGTGATCTTCATTCTAACTTACTCCAAGGGCCATTGGGCCATTCATGGATCCATGTTGTATCTCTCCACCTCTCCTAAAATGGTTAGGCATTGGGTTTAAAGAATCAGAATTGATTTGCATGAGAATGAGATTCCTTTATCTTTACAGTGTAAATATATAATTACAAAAGATAACTACTGTTTTTTCTCCCACAATCTTTTAATGATTGTCAAAAACTGAAGATAGCTTTTTGATCAAGTGGTAGAAGAGATTAAAGTAATGGTAAATATGTAAGCATACTAAATTAGCTTATACTGAGTCACATCAATAACTAATCGCAGTCAGTATTTCAGCTCCAGCTTTCCCTTACCTAGGAGCTCAAGGAGGTTGGACTTAAACCCACTGTTGGCCATGCTGGCTGAGGGAACATGGAAGTTGAAGCCTACAGCATTGTGCTGGATATGAAGTCAGGGAAAGGTGTTCTATTCTAGATTTTCCAATTATGCCACCCAATATCTGTTTTAACCTGGAAATGCTTAAAAGAATGAATATACTTATAGCTTTGGAATTCACCTCAACTTTTTGTCATGCTGGATGGCATAGAGACCGGAGGCGAATGGTTTAGTCATGTTGAGGAAGCCAAATGTGCAATTGTCCATACTTCAGATCAAGTGTAACTTTTTCATAACACTCAACAACTTTGTCTCTGTGTTTTTTCCTCTCCCACCCACCTCCCATTGTGTAACATCCAAAATGACAAAGTTCTTCCAATGTCCAACTTCGTAATGTTGTTCTTGTAATATAAGATACAATATATTACAGTAAGAGCCATGGTGGTACAGTGGTTAGAATGCAGTATTGCTGGCTAATTCTGCTGAGTACTGACTGCCAGCAGTTCAGCAGTTCCAGTCTCACCAGGCTCAAGGCTGATGCAGCCTTCATCATGGGGATCCAGGTAGTTGATTGCAATATGCTGATCTGTAAACTGCTTAGAGAGGGCTGTGAAGTGGTATCTAAGTGCTATTGCTATATTAACTACCATTACTTGTGAATAATTGCTGAGAGAGTCCTTTTCTCCTCCTTCTGCGCTATCTTGGCCTTGAAAGTAATATTGATTTTCTCTCCCTCAAAATAATTCCAGGCACTCTTGCAGACCGCACTGTAGTAACTGAGGAAATCTTTAAGAGTTAGGTCCTTTGTTTTATTTCACTAAAACAGTCTTTCCTCTTCAAAAACAAAACAAAGCAAAACCCAAAACAAAACAAAACAACCCATACATTCAGGCTGCAAACTTGAATTACAAGTATTGTAAAGTAAAGCTCACTGAGCCCAGTGCCATTTGCTCTTAAATAAACCTCTTTGGGCTTATTTTGATTGCAAATATGCCTGAATTGATACTTGATACTAACATAATGTGTTGTTTCACTAGTGTGTATATACACACACACACATATGTGCTTCCCTTCTGTTTCAGTGGCTGATAATGATTTTTGTCTCCAAGTTTGAACTTCAAAGTCAGTTTCACTGTGGAGATGTCTTTATTCCAAATCAGGTCTGAATGACCACTCCTCCAATCTTAACTATTCCTTCATCTATTGCCCTGCAGATACATTTTCTTAGAATACTCATCACCTGCAATAAGCATAACTCACCCACTGAAAAGCATTAGAGGAGCCCTGGTTAAAGAGTGTACTGTATCCAAATCCAGCCCTGTATTGTAAGATATAGTGCCTGATCCTCCCTTTGACTCTGTGCTTGGATGAAGTTTAGTACTGAGAGTTGACAAAACTCTTTGAAGAAGCACATCCAGCACAAACTGCTCAATCCTCCTCTCATGTACATCCAGATGAACCATTTCTTACCTGGCAGCCAGACCTGAGTGGCAAAGTACCATAAGGGACTTGTGGTTGCTAGGTCCTCCTACGCCATCCTGGCTTTAGATGGAGTAAATCTTTCCACCTAGCTCTTTTGATCCCTGGACTGGAACCCTCTCAAGGCTCTTTTCTTTATATCAGGGCCTTTCTATTCATCCCCAACAATCCCTGTTGCCATCTCCTTGGCTCACCTTCTTCCTGGCTCTGCCTTTCCTTCCACCTTCATCCACAGCTCAGGCTGCCGCTGCCATTTGGCCCTGAGATCTACTTCTCCCCAAATGAACAGGTGAGCCAGGCCAGTTTTGCAGCCTGGAGTTGAATGAAAGGAGCAGAAGATGGGGTACAGCTTGATTGGAGGCCTTCTCCCAGGTAGCCCTGAGGATCACAGCATTGTGTTTCCTGGAAAAGCCATGCTTAGAACCGGCATTTATTTTCTGTTCTGAATGGAAGACATGGTGAGTGAGAAATAAGAAGAATTAAAGTTCCTTCTTTCCAGCCTGGGGTGGGGAGGGCAAGGGAGTGAGAGAATTGCTCTCAAAGCTGTAACCCAGAGATAGGAAATTTGTCTCTCCCAGATAGCAGCTCCTGGGAAGTAGCTTCAACAATGACAGGGGACTCACCAATTTGTTTTCCCTGATGGTTAAGCTGGCAAAGAAAGGGCACGCTGAACCTGCTTAGGGGCATTTTTGTTATTTTTGCCATTCAGCCTGATACAAAAACAAATGATAGAACTGCAATTTGGCACAGATGAATCCCAACCATGTCTCTTCCCAAGAGAGCCCCATTCATTGCAATGGGACTTTCTCCAAGACAGGAGAGAGAGAGAGAGAGAGAGAGAGAGAGATGACTGTGGCTTGATCCTGTGTTTACCAGCCTGGAAGGCATTGGCCAAGGCAAGCTGGAGAGAACCTTTGTTTTCTAAAGGCCTCCCGGACTTTGATCTGCTGGCAAAGATACAAGCGTTCATGAAAACAGCAGCATCCTCTGAGGAGAGGAATAGGAGAGAAAGTCTGTCTGAATTGTTAGGAGAATGGTGAGCAACACTGTAGTTGTGCTGCAAAACCTTGTGCTAGGTTTTTTTTTCCAGCTTGCTGCTTTCCTGGTTTCTAAAATCCAAAAAGCCTTTGGTGTTTTCTGCTGCATTCCCAAATGACATTTCAGAAAAGTTATTCACTGTAGCAGTTAGAGTACCACAAGTTTAATTTGTGATACCGTTAGGTAACAGGTTTACCCTTCTCTACCTTCCTCTTTAAAAGCCAAGGGTTATTATTCCAGGTACTGCTGATGTAACAAGGAACCTGTTTGAGAGGTTCTGCTCCATTTACCGAAAGGAGCCTTGACATACCCCAAAGACCAGCCCTAACTGTTGGCACACGAGGTAGTCAATGTAGGCTAAAACCTTAGCTAAAATCCATTTTCTGGGTTTCCTCAATATAGTAAGCCTAAAATAACACTTACAAAATAAAACCAATACACTAAAAAAGAATCTAATCCTAATCTAGTTTCATTGGTTGCTGTTGAAAGCAGCCAGCCACTGTAAAGTTGAGGTCTTTCGTTTCATGATGACGCTGTGCTAACCTTGTGTCCCAATCTTCAGTCTTATTTTCCACTTAATTCTCTTGCGGGGTAATAGAGGAGGTCTAATAAGACCAGGGTGAAATAACTGGACTTTGGGACTTTGTTTAACCGAAACTGATGTTGGGTGGGTTGGTTTGTTGATTATTTGAGCACTTCAGTCCTAGGAATGGTTTCTTTTACTCCTCCTCCGCAGTGATTTTCCTTGTCTCTGAGCTCAGTATAGACAAATATTAGGCAGCGTTAAAGTTCAGAGGTCACCTTTTGGAGCCTGAACATGGGCTGGAGGTGTGTGAGTGGGGGTGGAAGAGAGAGAGAGGGAGAGAGAGGGAGAGAGAGAGAGAGCGATTTTGCGCCCCACGATCCCCATTGCCTTGTCAGGTGACGCTGCTGGAAGTGATGGTTGACCAGCATCTGAAGGGCCTAAGGTTCCCCCCCCTCCCCGAATTAATGCTCTTTGCCCGTAGCGGCCGCACCGTTATGGGGAGTTCTGAGTCGAGTTGGACTTACTCTGTTTAAAGGGGCTTCTTAAAGAAGCTCCTTCAGAAAGTCTGGGTTTGAATTGCTGGACCTTAATATGCAGGAATGACTGTCAGAAGAAATGGGAGGCAGGGATAATTCTTTCACTTGATCGGTTGGAGGGGAATCCAGTTTCCGAGGCGAACTCTGGGGATATCTGTGGAATCACCTTTGACACTCGATACTCGAGTGGTCCTAGCAACAGATTTCCTCGGGTTTGCCTTCGTGGAAAGGGGAACGTGGAGGGAGCCTACAAAGGGTCCTGGTTTAGGAGTTACGGTGGGAGTCTCAACCAACGCGGTTGCGGAGGGGCTGCTGAATTCCGGCAGGGTAAAGGAAACGTCCCGAAGCTGGAAATGTAGGAGCCTGGGTGGCTGGGCGGCAGAGGGAAGAGCTCATTCGGCGCTTCTCCTCAGGCTGTGGGTCGGCTCTACACTGCAAAAAGCCATTTGTTTTGCGGTGGGAGCGAGAAAAATCAGCCCGGCCGCCCTCTACCCTGAGCCCTCGCGCGGGGTGGGAAAAGAGGATGCCGCAGAAGTTGGAGGAGAGCGGATTTAAAGAATGGGATGGCGGCAAGAAATTGGCTTCTCGAGAAACGGGTCTTCCTTCACCCTTCTCTCCCTCTGTGTAAAAACTCCAATCCGTAGTATTTCTCCACCCCCGAAAAGCGGCCTGAACGTGACGCCGTCCCATCGTCCCAGATCCAGAAGAGGCAGATAGAGAAATTCACCTGACCTTTCGGGGAATGCTTTAGTCTGTTTTGCACGTGGAAAACCGGGGTGTAATTCGCAGTTTTTTTAAAAAAAAAACGGAGTGGGGAATCATCCTGAGGTTTGCCCTTGCCTGGAATTCGAATTCTTCAGAGTTCTCTGGAGAATCCAAGTGCTCGAGACATGGAAAGGAAAAAGACCCTCGGAACATAAATGGCCGCGTGTCCAATAAGCCAATATCCCTCCCCAATAAGCCCATTAAAAGAAAGCTTCCAGCAATCGCGGGTCGTTTGGCCTTTCCCGCCAATTAAAGTATTTGGTGCTGGACAACACACCATAAGAAATTAGTAGTGCAACAGAAATTGCTGAAGGGCTGTTCTGTAATTTAAGAGCCACCGATATCCATAGGAACTACGTTCATCTCGCTTAATATGAATCCAGCCCAAAAGCTACGTTCACAGAACTTGCTGTGCCATGACATGACGTGCACTTCCTTATTATTATTTAGAGACGCTTCAATGAATCTTGCTATTGTGGTTGATGAGTCATAATTTATGGCATACCTTCTTGTGGAATAAATGTGTCAACTGCGATTTATTCACTAAACCACAGTTAAAGAAGCCATGGCTTAATACGACGTGCGAACAGAACCCCTGAAGGCGTCTTCCTTGAGGCGGGTTGGAGACACAACCGTTGTGGACTGTCCAAGCAGTTGTGAAACTTACGGTGGAGATTTTCTTTAAAATAGCATTTTAAACACTTCCCATCTGTTTACCAATGGGCCTTGTGTGCTGTTTTCATTAGGTCCCCAAAAAAGACATTTCTGTATGCCATCATCCGAAACAGATTATTTTTTTAAGGAAAGTATAAATAACATGATAAAATGCTTATTCTCCAATACCTACTCTAATCAACAGCCACGTTTTGGGGAACGGGGCGGGGCGGGCAGAAAGCCTGGTCCCGATGCACTCTTCGTGTGGTTATTTCCATACCGGCGATTTAGAGCGCTCTGCAGTGCTGACAGACCAGTAATGAAGACAGGAGACGTCCCACCCCACAGCTTGGCTGTCGGGTTTTTCCAGAGGCTCCATCCACCTTGCGGTGGCCGGAGAAGCCCTTGCCTTTCTCAGATGAGAGTCGCAGACCTCGCGATTGGGGGTTCTTGCAAGGAAAGGAACCGTAAAGGCGGTGAGGTTGGTTTATATCTTCTCGCCGCTGCTGCCAATAAGGCAGCAGCGGCATCCAAGCCTTGACCCCCGGGGAGAGAGAGAAAGGGAAGGCGGCTTGGCATGGGTTGAAGAGGCATGCGCCTCGCTGTGCTGGGCCCTGGCCGGGTCTAAACCCCAGGGCTCTAAACTCCCCCGCCCTCCGGGCTGAGTTGATCGCGAAACCAGCAGGTAGTGGCCAGAATTCCGGGGGGGGGGGAATGAGCCCTCTCTTGCCCCCGCGAACAAATTGAGGAATCTGCAAGCAGCTTGCTTAGAGAGGGGCGGAAGGTCAGGTCGGAGACAAACCGTTTTGGGCTGGAGTCCACACCCACAGCCCGGCCACCCCACAAATAGTGCGAAAACCAAAGCCGAGAGGAGTATCGGCCAGGGGCTTTGTGGCCGAGGAGTCAGGCAGCTTTCGCGTTGGCTCTGCGCTGCCTAAATACCCCAAAAGTTTGTGGCGAAGCTCCCCTTGAAGGCAGGCAGGCAGGCAGGCAGGCGGAGGTGGGGGTGAGACGCAGGGGGTGGGGTGGGGCAAGTGAATCGCGAAAGCAGCCTAAAATGGCACCTAGGAGGTTTGAAAGGAAATTCCGCGGAGATCCAGGGATAGGACTTTGCACGTTTGGGAGCGTTGTTTATGAACCCGGCAAATCCCATTTACTCCGACGGATTTGTCACACCGTCACCAGATTCATAGAATTGAAAAGTCTCATTTAAGCACAGGGTCCTCCATTTAAATCCAGATGAGATTTAAGAAGAAGTTCTGGCGGCTCTTCACTAAGACCAATGACATTAACGGAGGAGGCACCTTACTTAGTTGTTTATAATGACACCTAAAAATGCCTGGTTTTTGTTTGTTTGTTTTTTGTTTTAAACAGAATAGTAGAAGCAGTTTCACCTTGGTTTGAAAAAGACTCCAGTTAGACTCGGAGAAGCCAAGGGATGTGGTTAAAACGCTGAGGTCTGAAGTCTCGATTTCCCCGTCCAAAGAGACCAGGCAGAGATTCATGAAAGCACCGTACTATATTATATTTCTTTTCCCAAACTCAGAACTACGGGGAAATTTCCCTGAGCCAGCATTTGCGGGCCACAAAAAAATTGGCAGAAGGCAAAAGGGAGATCCACTCTGGGCTGTTTGAACTGTTTTTCCCCCTTCTAAAATTGGGAGAAGTATTCATAAATCATTATTAATTTTCCCCCTTCAAAAAAAAAAAAATCCTCGAACCTTTTCAAACAGAATATAACCTCTTTTACACAGTTTGTTTCTAACCTGTAATGTAGTTTATAAGTTGCACGTCTAATTCAAAAAATCGGTCGCATTAAATTTATACTAAAAGGCTCTCAGAAGTAAGCCCTATTGACCGGAACGAAAAATACTTCTGAGTAAAATGTGGAAGGATTTGACTGACTTATTCGAAATCTGAGTACACGTGCAATCACTGAAAGAGTTGGGTTTTTGCTTGCTTCTTCGGAAACCTGTCCTGTGGTCTTTTAGTAAATGCATTTAGGATTGCACTCTATGGGAGTCACGTCGTGGAATAGAAGGCCGACCTTGCCCATATTCACCGCAGTTAAGCCCAATCAGCCCCAGAAGTGACATCTATCCAGAGCCTGGAGACTTCCATAGCAACCACCGGGGAAGCTTTTCTGTATAAGACGTAGATGGATACAAATTGCTTTTCTGGCTAAAATTCGCCGGCAGGAATAGGCGAGTGAACGATCGCTCCAGTAGGGCAGATTTCCATAGAAACCCTTCTCGGGTAAGCGATCTCCTTCCCCCCCCCCACCTCCACTCCCCCCCCGCCCCACATTCTGCTGATTTCAATGACAGAAGTCCCCCTTGCCTGAAGCGGACCTTGGAATGAACCACACCGTCTGGAGCGTGGGGGGAGGAGGGAGGAGAGAGAAGTAAAGAGAGAGCGGGGGGATCCAACTGGCTTTGGAGAGAAGAGCCTCGTTTCTGAAACTTGGCTTTTTTAGTGAAAATAAAAGAAAAGAAAGAAAAAAAGCCAGCTGCAAGGGAAGGAGAAGCCGACGCGGAGCGGGCGCGGTCTCTTTAACCAATGCGCGAAGCCCACCCTTGGGAACTCTGGCTCACAGGGACCGACAGCTCGCCGGAGGCTCCCTTAGAGGCGAAGGCGGAGAGCTCGGTGGACGAGATCTAGTAGCCAAGGAGGACGGGGAGGTTTTGAACTTTCCTAGGCGGGTGGGGGCGGGGAGGGAGGGAGGGAGGGAGGAGGGAGGGGGGAAAGGAAGAAAGAAGGGGCGGAGTCTTGCTTCAACTTTCAGCCGTTCGTTCCAGGGCAGGCCACTTGAATCTCGGCCACCCCAAGCGACTCGCCTGGTTTCCTCGCCCCCCCCTCCCCACCTAGAAGGGGGGCGCCGTTGTCTCTTTCCCCGGAAAGTCGGACGGTTCAGAAGCTTCGCCGGTGCCTGTCCTACAGCCAAGCCAAGCCAAGCCCAAACTTAGTGGATTTAAAAAGTAAATTTACATATATATATATATATAAATAAAGCGGACTTCGGTGGAACCGTCCTCGGCGGCCTCTCGCTGCCATTCTCTCTAGCTCGGTAGGGACTCCTCCTCTCTTTGTATGTTTGTATGAACATAAAGCGTTGCAAGCCGAGAGCACGCAGGCTAAAACGGGCACCCGCGCAGGCGACGACTCAGCCTCCTCCTTCCTTATGGATTCCTTTAAAGGTGGGATGAATTTGGAAAGGCTTCCCGACAACCTGAGAAGCCCGCAGGCGCCCCACGACATGGCTTCCAGCTTCCATTTGCAGAGGGCTTCCGAAGGCAGAGAACCGATCGAGAACTCGGCCAGCGAATCTTCGGACACCGAAGTCCCAGGTAAACCCCGGGAGAGGAGAGGGGAGGGGAGGGGAGGGGGAGGGGGAGGGGGAGGGGAGGGGGGTGCCTCGGTTTAGAGGAAGCGAGCAGAAAGACCCCTGCCCCTCCTCCATCCCTACCGAGCAGGAGGGCGCGTTCAGGCGAGAGAATCCGCAGCCGAAGCACAGAAGCGGGTCAGGGGCGCCCCGGAACTCCTTGGTTTCGGCATGGGGGGACGGACGGACACGGACGTGGGGTGGTGAGATTCCTCCGTGCCCTCTCGGTTGTGGCGGAGTTTGCGCTCAAGTTTCCCAGGCTAAGTGGCACTTTCTATTCTTTCTCGGCCAAAAGGCGCAGCTCCTGAGTTTCTTTGAGGAGCCCTTCGGTTCGGGGCTCCGGGTTTTCGAACTCACGGCCACTCGCTCTTTTGGGGTTTCTTCTTTTCTGGATAGCGTCGACATGTAAAAGGATCTCTCTCTGTAGGGCACCCATCAAAACTCTGGCAGGGGGAAAAAATAAAAGGTGGAGGAGGAAGGAAGGAAGGGAAGTTTCAGGCCCCGAGGAGGGAAGCGCAGACATCTTATTCCGCCCGGCGTTGCTTTTAATCCGAGACGTCTTTGTAGACGAGAGGCATATTTAGGAAAGGGTTGTGTAAAAGGACACCGGCGGCAGCTTCCCTCCCGTCAGCCTTATTTGCAGGTGAACCGGCGTCAATTGCCAACCCCAAAGTAACACCAGTTGTGCTATCCAGCGTTTGCCACTCTTCTGTAAATACACGAAAAAGCGTTTGCTCTGAAAAAGTAATTCTCTTCGATTTCAGGGCAAGGGATGGGGTTGCAAAATGTCTTCCCCTTCTCTCCCCGACCCGCCCCCCTCCCCCCACAATGCAAGTGCCCAGCCGGCGCTCCTTGCTTGAGAAAGTTACCCCCAATACTCCGCGACTCAAATCTTGGGAAAGTTTACTCCCTGGGAAATGAGTAAGAGCAACGCCTCGATGACAGACTGTAACCCCAGAGTGAATCCTTCACACCTCTCCTTTCCCAGCAACTGTGTTGTGGACGGCAACCGAAAACACCCAAGAAAGCCTTGTTGGGGTATCGGTGTGCACTTTGACACTCAGGCTTGTAGGGAAGGCAGCTCGAGTCTAGAAAGGTGTTCGGGAGAAATGAGTAGACATTTCTTCGGGAAAGGATTTAACTTTCAAATCAGTAGGCACAAGAGTAGTTAATTCTCAAATTCCAAATAATCTCTGCATTTTAATGTGACAGCGGAAATTAATGGCATAGCTGAATAAATTTGGCCAGTTCACCCAAACTGAAATAAATTTAAAACGCAATCCTTCAAGTCAACCCCACTATTTATTGCTGCATTTAGGCTTGTGCTAGCCTGGGTTCAGCCCCTCGTAATGTTTACATGTTGGGTTGGAGAAAAAATTTCCCCAAGCAAAAGAAGGAAGAGAAGATACACAATGCATTCCAGTAACTAACATTCAAGTAGGAAAAATAAAATAGGGAACCACCAGTAATATTTAATAGAAGGGGTCAGATTAAACAGGAGCCTGGGAATTTAAACAATAACAGGGCAAGTCAAATTGCTCTGAAAAACAATACCTTTGCCTCTAGATTTCCTTTGAAATAAATTTTAGCCTGCTTAACAAGCCTACTGATAAAGGAGGGAAGGAAGCAGCTCCAGCGAAAATGCAGTGCCTTCTTCCCAAGTCAAGCCACCATTTATTTATTTTTTTAAAAGCAACTGTTCTGGGAGTGGTTTGCAAATGGCAGGAGCACCACAGCTGAAGGGTCTCAGGATATGTAAGTTGGGGTCTTTATGGTTGTGTCAAGCTCTAGTTTCTAATGGCGAAAAGGGTTCGAGCAAGCCCCTGCTTAGGCCCACCTCTGGAGCTGCGTGGAGGCCTGAGGGAGAAGGCAGCTTTTTGAAGGAGCAGGGGTGGGGTGGGGAGACCATATTGGCAGAGGAAGGTTAAAGTTCACCACCCCTTGAGGACTGATGGGGACATAAGGTCGCTTGGGGGCCTTGCCCTCAATCTCCTTTTCCTTGAGGCTCAGCCTTAAGAAAAGCCAAATGCTGAGCCCTTCCCACCCCCAACACCAGCCCATGCTAGGAAAAAGGTGAGTGTTGTACCCAGGTTTAGATCAGGCCCTGGTGGATAGGGAGAAGTTTGAAGAGGGCTAGTTTCCTTAGAAGGCACCAAGGCCTGGTGGACTTTGTGAACTGCTTCCCCCAAGAATGGCCCTCCCATTTGAGCTGCATAGAATGAAAGCGATTTCTCCCGAACTATTTGTCCTTTGGGGGCTGCCTTCTGGGCACCAACACCTCTCAGATTAGAATCCTCCAGGAAGAATATCAAATCCAGGCCTTCAAAAGGAGGAGAGATTGGAGTGCAAGTATTTAGGTTTTCAGTGTACAGAATAGCCTCCCAAGTGGATTCATACCATGAAGTTGCCTAATACCTTTATGAGATTGGGTGTGTTTGCCCCCCCCCCCAAAAATCATCAACTTGTTGTACAAGGATCAATGTGAATTTAATCTTGCCGGTGCCTGTATGTGCTCCTTGTCCACTTTCCTTTCTTTCAAGAGGCATAAATAATTTTTGCATTTTTATGTGGCATCTGATCTTGCCGAAATTAAGCCATTGAGCTCCTTGCTCTTTTCAATAAGAAAGGCAAAAACGCTTTTGTAATCCACTGAAATCAGGAGAACATAAAGGGCTTATTTTTGGATGGATCATGACTGCAATTTGACTTTTCAATATAAAAAGGATGTATAAATATTAATGTGGGAAAGTGTAGGTCTGTTTAAGCATATAAATACAGTAGATGCATATGATAATAAGGTGACTTTCTTAACTATCTGTAGAGGGAAGGGAAAAAAGATAATACTCTAAAAATCCCTCTCACTTTCCAGAAACATATGGCAGAGACCCACAATTCCTTTACTACAGACTTTAATCTGAGTCATGCATTTTATTTTAAGCAGGCTATTAAAGCAAACAACCTGGATTATTAGACAGGCCAACTGAAGAATCTTCTGTGTGGTTTTAATTACAATATATTCAAACCGCAAACGGACATACATAAGCAAGTTTCCAATATTCTTTTGAAATACTTACATAATATCAATTTATGTATTGCATATCTAGAATCCTGTGAAGATGAATGACTGTTGATTCCATTACTCCACCACATTGCAGCCTGAACTACTACAGTGACTGTTGCACAAGCAATTTAATTATAAGTACTTGTACTTAGAAGACTCTTCCTTGATTCAACTTGGGAAGCTTTCTTTCCCAGGTCCCATTAGACTTACTAGAATTTATAGGCTGCAAATTGGCCAGTTTGATTATCATTTAGATATAAAAGTATTAGCATTAAGAAACGTTTAGCTGAATTTGTCGAGGTGTCCAATTGAATATCAAGTATTTTCAGTGGTGAGTTCCACTGAATTCAGCTACACTTTCTTCAGTAGGCATAGATCTAGGCCTTAAATGGTAGAATTATCCTTTTTGTATTGACTCCTGATGTCTGACTGGGCAGGTCCCTGCAGTTTCTTGGCAATATTTGGAAAGTGGTTTTCCATGGCTTCCTTCCTAGGACTGAGAGGGATTAACTGACCCAAGGTCACCCAGAAGGATTTGTGCCCAAGACAAAACTAGAACTCACAATTTCCTGGTTTCCAGGCTTATGCCTTGGCCACTGAATCAAACTGTCAGAAGAATATCTCAGAATACCCTTAATGCTCTTTAAACATTCACTTCAGTTCCACAAATAATAAATTGCATTCATATCCTTAACTATATCATTCCCTCCAAAGCATAGTGGGAAAAACTTTCAGTCAATGTAACCTGTGGATATATGCTGGGAACTAATGTGAATTGTTTGTATCTGGAAACTGCCATGCATTTTAAAAATAGGAGCGCCCTCACATTTCTTGCACTGAAGCTTATAAAACTTGGGACTTGAGTGAGTCTTGATTTCTTCTCTCTCCCATTTACTTGAATGATTAGATGGAAGGAAGGAGCATGCCAATTGACATGTCACTTCAAACTTATACAAACACATTTTATGCTTTCTGGAGAACTTTGTGTACAAATTCAGTTTTTGTATTTCTGAACAGAGATAAATCCGAATTTGTAAAATACCCTGATCTCAATAAACAAAAATGTTTTCTTAATGTTATGTCATTTTAATTCAATATAAAAAGGGATCCTTGAAAACTCATCCTGAAGGTAGAAATTCCCAAGGTATAGCTGCTCCTGTCCTTTGTTCCCATTCCTTCAGTTTAAGGGGGGGGGGAGTTGTTCTCTAAGTAATTATATCCCCCCCTGGGAGAAGTGTATGTTGTAACCTTTGTAAGTTTAAGTCTTCAATAGAAAAATGCCCCAAGACAATCAAAATGAGCAGTGGAATTTCTTTTTGAGAGAACAAAGATTCTGATTTGTTAAGGAAACTTTCATCCTGATTTTTCTAATTAGGTTTAAAAGCATAATTTTTTTTAAAAAAGTATTTTTTTCCCCAGTATTTCATAGCTTACTTGCTAGCTTTCCGAGTCTTCTATGCAGAACACCACAGATTCATCTCTGGCCCTTGTTTCTGTTAATGACAAACCCTTCTGTTCTTTAAGCTTTTTGAAACGGAGGAGCTGGTTCCAATCCAAACCTCCTCGCTCGCTGCGAAACGGTGTATAATTTACGGGAGATTCGGGTTACAGGCTTTCGTATTAGTCAACTTGTTTGCAGGGGGTCGGTTGCTCGCGGCGCCTCGGATTAAAAGGCCCAGCGGAAGTCCTTTGATTTTCCTTTGCAATAATACTATCAATCGCAACCCCAACCGATCGTCCTTATTGTGGTCTCGATCTCCTGGGCCCTCTTTCTTTCTTTCTAGAAAAAGAGCCAAGCGGCGGGCAGAAAAGCGAGGAGGGGAGCGCGGACGACCCGGCGAAGAAGAAGAAGCAGAGGCGCCAAAGGACTCACTTTACGAGCCAGCAGTTGCAGGAACTGGAGGCCACTTTCCAGAGGACCCGCTACCCGGACATGAGCCTGAGGGAGGAGATCGCGGTGTGGACCAACCTCACGGAGCCCAGAGTCAGGGTGAGCCACTCCGCGGTCGCCAAGCCAAAGCTTTTCCTTCCCGTCCCTTCTCCCCCACCCCCACCCCCACCCCCACCTCTTGCCCTAAGTCTGCAGACCACGCAAAGGGCTTTCCTTGGAGCTAATTCCCTCGCAGTGCCCAGCCTTTCCCGGGTTGAGCGGGCCTTGCTTGGAATCCAGCTCCACTGGGCAAACCCCCGAGTTAAGATCGATCTCGGAACCAGGAAAGCCAGGAGGGAAATTTGGCGAGAGCCAAAGAGCTCCAAGGCTTACTTGCAGGCGTTTCCCTCGGTCCCTAGCAGGTTCGGGCGTGTGAAAGGGCGAGGATCCCCGCGCGGGAGGGATGCGGGCGCGGAGGCGACCCGCGGAATCGGTCTTCGCGTGCCAACAGAAAACGCTCCGTCTTTGCAGCCCTCCACGTTGCAGCAACGGGGCTAAGAACCGCTGCGCTGTGTTTAAAGGGGGCAGGAGGGACGCCAGGCCTGACGGAGGCCTGATCAGGGAAGGCATAAACCGTGTAATTGCTCTCGCTTTGCATTCCCCGGATCTTTAAAAGCCTTTTAGGTGTCAGTTCGGGAAAAGCCCACAGGAGAAACGAAACCCAACAATTAACGAGCAAAAATAAAGGGGAAATCCACTTGGATCGAGCGAGGTTCCCTCCCCAACTTGGCAACATGCACAGGGGTTCCAGTATTATCAGGCCTCGTTTAGGGCGCAAGCAAGAGCGTATTGAATTGAATTGCTGGCTGAATTCGGCCGTCTCCCCGCATTTTATTCGAAGAATTTCCTCTCGGGGAGGTTGGCTTACGAAACCAAGGTCTCCAAAGTGTGACTCTGAAGCCACTTTCTTCGAAGTAAACTCAAGTATTACCGGTGGCACCCCACTGCTTTCCAGTACATAAATGTATACAGAAAAGGCGGCAAAACTGGGAGCTACTTTAAAACACACGCACGCACGCACGCACCGAATTAAATCCTCGCTCTGCTTGGAGGCGAGCTGCTGAAAACAGTAAATCGAAATCTCCTTGGTTTCCCTGGGTGTCCCTTCTAAATAGGATTATTTCTTGATTACTTGTTGGATCCTTTATTCTTTGTTGGGTCCAACCCTCTAGACGCTTATTAAACGTGACTCCCAAAAGCCCGTCAACGGAAGGGACGCCCACCCAACACGTGCTCCTAAACCTCGGCTGCGGTCAGTCCTGAGTGAAGGGTTGCCGTCTCTTCAAAGCGGACCTTCTGCGGAACTGAGCGGAGCATCCAAACGTAGCTCTTTTTTTTTTTTTTTTTTCTGGGGAGAATCCCTCCAGGCTCCCACCCCCAGCAGTTTTCAAAAGCCAGGGGATGAGCGGATTCCGAACGGCAACCTTAATCGCAATTCCTGACGGGAAAATGGTGCTTTTTCAAATGGCTCGAAATGCAATCTCTCCCGCCTGCCTTCTTTCTGGAAGGAAACTTTTTTGAAGCCTTGCTTAGTTAGAAAATGCCAACAGAGTCACAGGCCTTTTTTTTTTTTTTTTTTTTTGCTTATTTGTTCATTTATTTGTTTGACGGCCTGAGAAAAGCAGGATTTGCCCAAAATAGACAAAGGTCTCGCCCAAGATTTACTGTTTCCTCTGGGTTGGTTATAAATGCAGCGGAATATTTAATAACAACGGCTATTCTAATTCATTTTCGGGGTAGAGGGACAGAGGACGCGAGCCTCGGGGTGGACGGGGTTTGTGAGTGTGCTCGTTTTCACTGGTGGGGGAAATGTGTAAAAACACTGGGTTTTACACCACCACCCCTCCCCCGAAAACCGGGTGAAGGAGGAAACTGTTTTGGGCCCACTTCCTACTTCTGGAAACGGACAAGGAAGCTTCGGGAACGCGAATGTGTTTCTTCCCTGATTTCTATTGGTTCTGACTATAAATGGGAAATTTCGGGAGAAGCCCACTAGGAAAAGATTAGGGAACAGCTATGTGTGAGCGCCAGGTAAATGGGCCAGGTTACATGAAAACGGTCGGCAAAAACGGGGCGGGGGAACCAACCCAAAATTCCCACCACGACTCAAGAGTTGACCCCTCAATGGAGCTATAATAGCAGATGTTGGCTTTAAGCTTTGAACCGACAAGGCCAATAGTATTGGGATTGATTTGATAGGCAGAGTCAGTCTCTCTCTCTCCCCCTCCCTCCCCCTCTCTCTCTCTCACTCACACACACACAAAGAGAGAGAGAGAGACAAAGATGTTGGGCAGGTATCCAGCCAGTCATAAGCACTACAGCAGATGTCCTGTGAGGTCAGTAGGGCTTCATTTCAAAGAATTGTACCTAGGTTCTGGAATGGAAAAAAAAATCAGTGCACAGTTTAAATTACTATCTTATTCATGATGACACTGAGTAATCCCACATTTAATGAGACTTTTGCACTACAAGTACACAGAGTAGCAGTCAGTGTGCCTTTGACAGCATACATAGTAAAGGCAGGAACAGACAAATTCCATTACAATCACAGAAAAGCTGGTCCCACATGTACAAGCAGGTTTCTGCAACATGCTCAGCTAAACTGTATTTTTTAATGTAATGTTTTGTGCGCATTTCATCATTCTGGTTTGTGTATTGTTGTTGTACAGATGCATCCAACTGAATACAATAAACCATGATCAAGCAAACCACAGTTTATTGTGTCTGAGATGGACATAAAACCTAAAAGTTGGGCAGAATTGTGCCCAATAATGGAAATAAATCATAGTGATTCGAAAGATTTTAGGTGTGTTGCTTTCAAAGAGCTGTATTAATTTATCTTATCTGTACAAGTGTAAGAACTGCACCAATTATTTAAAAATAACCAGGAAAGTAATTAAATAAAAATATTAGGAGGGAAGAGGAGAGACAGGTATTTGGAATGATATTTAGCTACTTCTTAACAAGGATACACTGATCATTTTAATACTAATAGCCAGTTATATATGAATTTTTGTGCCCCTCATTTCATGCTGAGTTTATAAAAAGATACATCACTACAATGCAATGAAGTGGTGTATACCTGCCTATGAAAAATTACTGAGTAATAGGTTTTGTTAAAATCAATAGACCCTCCAAATCATGGACAAGAGAAGATTAAATTCATCGGAGGATGGGATTATTTGAGATTCCAAAATCAGCTAAGTGTTTCTAGATAGACATGGCTGCTTGAGCTGATTGTCAGGGATTTCCTGCCTTCAATGGCAGGAATTGCTTAAGTTTGTTTCAAGGGATCCAGTGTCAGAAATAACCTGCAAGATAAACAGGATTGACATTTTATTAGTCATTCTCTTTGCTTGTTTTGTATGCTGGATTCTTGGTTTATTGGTTTTGGGTCTCCCTCCCTCAACTTCATAGTTTGCTTTATGCTTTCAGGAGGTTGAATAAACCCTACACTTCTGAAGGTGTGGGTGTATTTAATTCCTATTGAGTCGATGAATGCAGTTGTTCTTGATTTAATAGGTTCTAAATGGAGATCACCTCAAGGTATGACGATATTCCAGAGATAAAAAGTTATTGAATATTCCCTCTAATTTATTGGGGCCCATGGGGGAAAAAGATCTACTGAAGTGTTATCCAAGATCAGTCTGGTGTTAGTTGTTTTATATATGCCATAGATCTTTATTAGATTTGAAAGGAAATCAGAGCTTTATTAAGTCCATATAGATTGTTGTTGACAATCGATATATGAGCCTCACATTTCACACACCCCCAAATGGGATCTACAGAAACTTAGGTTTGCCAAGAAGGCCTCACACCGCCACCCCCCCTACCCGCCACCCCAAATGCTAGAAGAAAAGCAGAGATTGAAGTGGTTTTATGCATCAGCTGTAGGAAAATCAAGAGGTTCCTCATTATTATCATCTGCAAACTATTTAGCCTATTCCTGTGTCTTTCAAATTAAGATCCACAAAGTTTTTCTTCTTGAGAAAAAGACAGACTGTTGGCTATCAATTCTGCAGCTGCTTACTGAGAGGAAATTGGATGGAACTTAGGGTCTGCCCAGGACTTTCCTGAAACTTTAAGGGCAAAATGCCATATCAGATCAGTTTTTCCATACCTCTATTCTATGTATTTTCTTTCCTGCACTTTCTGTACCTTGAAGTCAGCAGAGAAATCTGAAATGCTAAGCTTAGCATTATATTTCAGCTGATTAGTTATGCTGCCTTAAAGGAAAAATAGTAAACCATCCCATGTTTCAAAGCCTGAACTATACTTATTCTGATGAGCGTACACTTCATGGGGGGGGGGAGATTCCTCTTTTAACAAAAGCCTTGGGGCTGCCCCTTAATGAAGCATTTTGAAAATTGCATGGCAAAGTGCTTTTGTGATAAAAGATGGGAGGGGCAGGAGACTTACTATGCTGAAAGATAGGTGGCATTTTACATTGAAAGTCAAAAAAATTAAAAAACATACTTCTAATCACATTTACTTCTCAACATCAGTGAGAAATTCCCATTCTGAGTACATCTATAGAGATACACTTCCCCAAAGATTGCAGCAATGCACTTTTTTTGTTTGTTAATTTCGACACAATTCAGCCAAAGTTTGTATAGTAAAGTGTAATTGATGTCATTTGGCCCATTCTGTCCATCCCCAAATTATTCAGCAGATGTTCTAATTAAAATTGCTACAGGGCTAAAATCCTGTTATGATCAACAGGGCAGTATTTTGTTTTTTCACTGAAGTGCCATGGTGCTTAATGAGTTTGCCCTCTAAGGAAGGAGCACTTCATACAAAGTTGTTGACCCTAATCATTTAATGTGGAGGCCGGACTTGGCTTCAGTAGGGAAGGATTGCTTCCAAATTAAATTAGGATGTTGGATATCTTCAACAGAGGGTAAGCAGTCATCTGGTTGAGATGCTTTAATTTAGATTCCTCCACCAAGAGGTTCAATCCAATAGTCCACATTCCCTCCTTCAGACCCTGCCTCCACTGTTTATAAAGCAGGGGAAACCAATAGATTACTCCATGTCCTTCCAAATCTTAGCTCAATACAACTTAGTAGTTGTATTTTTCTGAAACTTTAATTCGGCCAAATATGCTAAGAGGACTTTGTTTGAAAATATCTAGCATTAAAATGTTTAGCCTCGGTTTCGGGAAATCCCTGTCTGGAAGTACTTTCTGAGAAGTGACTTTCAAGCTGCTTTTTGGCTTTTTCCACATTTTTTCCTCTAGGAGTTTCAGCTAATTTTTCTTCCTCAGCTTGCTCTTTCTTGTTGAAACATGCATTTTTGTTTTCATTTAGTTAAACCTTTCTCCAAACTAGCAAGCACATTTGATCTGCAAAGAACTTTGTCAAACAGGGTCAGAATAGACATCCACAATCCTGCGAGCCTAGCCTGACCTTAGTTGGGTTTAGGCAATTAAATAGCCCCTTGCTTTGTTTTTGAGAGCCAAATTGGTATTGTGGTTAAGGTCTCAGACCAGAAACTGGATGACTATGAATTCTAGTCCTGCCTTAGGCAGAAAACCAACTGTCACTTTGGACCAGTCACTTTTTCTCAGCCCTTGGAAAGAGGCAAGGGCAAACTACATCTCAAAAACTTTGCCAAGGAAAGTGCAGGGACTTGTCCAGACAGTTTCTGAGAATCGGACACGATTCAATAGAAGTGGGGGAGAGTTGCACTGTACTGCTTCCAGAATTACAGGGCCACTGCTTTGTTTTTGAGAGTGCCTTTAAGAAAAAAGCATTCCCACAAAGAAGTTAGATTCCCAGTTTGGCTGGGTTTTGCTCTTTACAGTAGCTTTTTGCACCTGCTTGCCTTAGTTGGCAACCAAGTCCTATCAAACTCCTAATCTACCAATAATGCAGGCAGTTCCACTGGCCATGTTTCCCCCAGGAATCGTGTGGCTAAGCCTACTGCGAAGAGGTGGGACCCACTGCGACTGCAACTGCGTCCTTCCTCAGGTTATGAATGAGATACTTTTCCAGTGTTTTTGAATCCCTGGATTTTTCATGGAAACAAATTGAAAGCCTTTCCTAAAAGATTATTTTCCCAAAGATTGCATCAGCTTCTCTCCTGTCTTGGAACCCCCCAGGGCATCTAAACTGATTCCCTTCTCTAGCAGCAAAATACTGAACATTCCGTGTAAAGGAGATGCTGCTTTCGTGAAAGGCAAAGGATCCATAGGACTGGCTGGCTGTATTCTACCTTTGGGATACTTGTCTCATCCGTTTCTCATTTCCAGAAATAAAAGAATTTTTGTTTGTTTGTTTTAAGTTGAATAAAGCCACCAGGATCAGTCTGAGAACAGCAGTTTGGGCAAGAGGTTTGGCCAGAAAGTGGTTAATGGAAGGGAAACAAGTAAATGAAATCCAGAGATCTTGAACAGGAAACAAAGGAGATGCCAAGTCAAGGCAACAATCTGTAAGCAAGGATTTCTCAAGGCCCCAATCGCAAAATGAAAAGGCCATCTCCAGAGAGAAATGCTAGCTATCCATCTAACAAAATGCTATCTGGGACAATCTTTATCTGCTTTGGAGATAAAGGGCAACTATTGGAAACATCTTTTTCTAGGACAGCCTGTTAAAGGCAGGGGCTTTCTTTAAGGTGAGAATTTATTTCATTGCTTTTTTCGTGGTGGCTCAGATTGACAAGTTGAAGACTGGAACATTTGAAGGTCACCAATCGTTCCCCCACTTTAAAGACTATTGTCTTAAAATTATTAATTCTTATTAACATCAACATTAAAACACATCTCTTTGTTTTCAATCATACAGAAGCAGGCATGTATAAATTGTGATGGCAGCAAATACCCCAAATAGGCAATTAAATGATTTGCAGCCTTTCTTACTAGAGCAAAAGTGCAGATTTCTCATAGCTTACAATAAAAAAGTTCCAAAATGTTGTATAGGATGAGGCTGAAAAGAAGTAGGAAGATCTGTACCTTTTTCCTATTAACTCCCCAAAAGCAGATTGAAATATATATTAACATGCATGTTTAATCTATTGAGTAATTAATAAATTAATGCATTTTTATTATATTTTGATAGCTTTGATCTGATTGCAACCAGAGTTTTGCTTATAGCTCTTTCATCCCAACCCATCTCAAAAGGTTGTTGTGGGGAAATTAAAAGGAGGATATTTTGGATATGTTCACTGCCTTGAGTTATTGATAAAATAATAAAGGCGGGAAAGAGTGAGAGGAAGGGAGGGAGGGGGAGAGAGAGAGAGAGATGCTCCAGAAAGAGTGAAATCTGGACTTTAAGAAATCCAGTAATAAATAAACTGATCAGAGATGATAAGAAACCTTCTCAACCTACAGGACTTTTTAGGAGAAAGCATCAGATGGGTGAGTTGGCTTGAAGAGACAGTAGAAATCCAGACACAGGCAAAGAATGGTGTAACACAATACAAAATCAGTACAACAAACTTATCCCTTATGTTTACAGCAGTCCACCTATCCTTTAAGTCCCCATCTCTATTGGATAAAAAATTTAAATTTGAATTTGAATTTAAGGTAATATAGTATATCAATAGAAGTTAACAAGTAAGCTTTACACACCAAACTTAATCTGAATCTCTAGTGGTTGTACCCCAGAACGCTATTTTCAGTCCCAGGTGTTAATTTAGCTCATGAAAACAAAGATGCCCAGAATGGTCTTAGATTAGCAGAACCAATCTTGTGTATGGGTGAGGAGAAAGAATGGCTGCTATTCAGCAGATATGCAATTTAGTTTGGCACCTCTTCTTTCAGAAAGAAAACTAATGCTGAACAACTTTCCTATTGGGTTCCCCTTCCTTATTGTACCGTATTAAGTTTTGAGAAAAGATCCAGCAGGGGATTCCTTAACTAGCCAACTGAGACAGCTCTGAACCATGCTGATCAGTATATAGATCGGAAATCCGCTAGCCCCTGGACTAGTGGGCAACCATGGAATCCTGAGACCTGGGGGCAAAGAATACTGTGTCTTTGTTTACTCTTCCCCAAAGACTCCTACAAAAGATTGTTTTTTTCTTGAGCAGCATTTCCAAATGGGCAGCAGCTGCTGACCATTTTTATTTTGTATACAGATAGGAGAAGCATTCTTAGAAATTAAGGCATACTGGAGATGGACAATTTCCTTTGCAAAATGTCAGCTGTCAATGTGATGATTAATTTTTAGTGACCACGTATATTTTCTCCATTGATCTATCCCCAACCTGGTCCTTCAGCTATTTCAACTGTTACTCTTTGCTACTGTAACCATCTCTAACCACCTGGAAGCTGGCCATCCATCCATTCTCTTCTTCTCTTTCTTTTAGATTAAAGTAACAGTAATTAAAACTAAAGAGGAAGTGTTGGTCTGCCATAGGCTGTGTGGGCTTTTTGGAGGCCACAATGCCACGATGGGGACCCTAGTTCTGGTTTTGAATCTTGAATCCGTTCTATTAATTATTAATTGGGGGATTGCTCTTAAGTTTCTTGCCATAATGCCTAGCCAAATTTCAAGCTCATGTGAACCCATTTTTCTTGGAACCCTTCACTGTTATCATGAAAGAACCCAATTGAACTTGAACGTAGAAATCCACAGTTCATGACTTCACTCTATGTGTCTGAACTGGAAGGGAGATCCCAGTTCTTCTCTATGGAGATGCACCCCTAGTCACTCAAAGCTTTATTCATTTCAACACTGCAACTTAGGGCAGGTGGGTAGAAAAACAGTCATGCAAATTGTCCAACAATCACAGCAGACGATTTCCCAGCAAATCACCCATTTTATCTTGCATCCTGTAGGGAAAAGTGAAATCTCCCTCAACTCCACCCCACTGGTGAATCAGATAGTTTCCTTACCAACATTACTGTACCGAAATTATTTGCCTTTACTTTCTTCTAGGAGGTTTTCCCGACATTCCAGTCCAACCTACCTAATAATTTTGAAATATCCCGTGGAGGTGGGGTGGGGTCTCATTTCCAAGAACTAACCAGGACCAGCCTTGCTTAGCTTCCCAAATAACCAGGTCGTCCAGATTGTATAATGGCTTTCTCAGAGTTGAAATGACAAGGTGTCTCTTCCAGTATGATTTCCTACCGTAGATGTCCTCAGGTTGTATCTAGTAGACACATCTCAAAATGATGGGCCGTGGCAGGGACCACCTTGGACAAATCCTCACTAAGCTGGCTAAGTTTTTTCACCTGGAGGGACAACAGGATGGACCGTGGGCGGTCCCCCCCCTCCCCCCCTTTACCTTAGGCAGACAGGTGCTAATTTTTAAGCAGACCCCCTTCCCCTTAATGTCTGTGTTGTGAGCAGGCGCAGGCGCAGTGTCTGCCGGTGGCCGTTTCTAAGCCTCTGGGGCCATTATTATGATTATTATTATTATTATTATTATTATTATATTGTCGTCTTTTCTTCGCCCCTTCCCCTCAGGTCTGGTTCAAGAACCGTCGCGCGAAGTGGCGGAAGCGGGAACGCAACCAGCAGATGGACCTTTGCAAGAACGGCTACGTGCCTCAGTTCAGCGGCCTGATGCAGCCCTACGAGGACGTCTACCCGGGCTACCCGTCCAACTACTGGCACGCCAAGAGCCTGGCGCCGGCGCCTCTCTCCTCCAAGAGCTTCACTTTCTTCAACTCCATGAGCCCGCTGTCGTCGGCCCAGTCCATGTTCTCGGCGCCCAGCACGCTGCCCTCCATGAGCATGCCCTCCTCCATGGGCCCTTCGGCCGTACCCGGCGTGGCCAACTCCGGCCTCAACAACCTGAGCGGCTCGTCCCTCAACACGGCCATGTCGACTCCCGCCTGCCCCTACGGCCCGCCGGGCTCCCCTTACAGCGTCTACAGGGACACTTGCAACTCCAGCTTAGCCAGCCTGAGGCTGAAGTCCAAGCAGCACTCGAACTTCGGCTACGGCAGCCTGCAGAGCCCCGGCTCCACTCTAAACGCCTGTCAGTACAACAGCTGACCGGCCTCCGCCTCCTGAACAAGGGACCGCGGCTGCGCTCAGGGGCAGGGAAACGCGCCGGAGGAGGAATGGGGAGGACTGACAGACGGACGAGCCGTGGCTGGCGAGGAGAGAGAGAAAGAGAAAGAGAGAGAGGGGGACGGGCCCGGTCGGACCTAAAACACAGGGATGAGTTGCAATGGTTTTTGTTTTTTTAATTTTCTCCTCTGGATGATGCGGGTTTTGTATGCGTGTTTACTTGAACTTGCACAGGACTTTCCTTCCTAACAATCGTCCACTTTATAAGACCAGAAGATACGGTAACGGTAGAGCGTGTGTGCGTGTGTGTGTGTATGGGAGGGGAGGGGGGGGACGGAAGAGGGACTTTGCCGAGGAGCTCCGAGCGCCCTTCGAGGGTGGGGGGTGGGGGGTGGGGGTTCCCCCTTCGGTGAGGAAAGGAGGCGTGGCTGCGGGTTCGCCCTTTTCGCCGCTGTGGGCGGGGCGAGGGAATCGTTCGACGGGGAGGGGTCGCCGGTGCAAAGCGGGCGGAAGGACGGAACCCTCCGAGCCAAGGCCGCAGCCGCGGGGCGAACCCGCTCCTCCGAGGCGCTCTGTTTATCTCCGCTTTCCCTTGCGCTTCGCCGTTGGATAAGCTGCGGTTCTCCGGTGCTTTGACTCTCGATGGGAATTTGTATCTCAAGCTGGAAGCGTCTTCGGGTGGGAGGTGGGGAGAGAATCCTACCGTTCCCAGCACTACAAGTTCGCGGCTGAAAAGTCCCTTTTCCTACCTCTTCGTTCTCTGCCAAGCCTGCATTACGGAATCCCTCTAGTCTCTCTTCAAAAAAGAAAAAAGAAAAGAAAAGAAAAAAAGGACCTTTATAGGGACCCTCCCCTTCGCCTTCCTTTTCAGAGTCTTACCCTGATAATCAAATTATCGTCCGTCCTTATTTAAAGGAGTTTTTTTTTTTTAATTTAAAAATTAAAAAAAGGGAAGGATTCTCGTAGAGAATCTTAGGGGGAAATATTAAAGAAAGAAAAAGACAGAAAAGGAGCATCGGAAAATACTGCATCTTAAATAAAGGAGAGGAAGTGAGTGACCTGGTGGGTGGGGAAAAATGAATTTGGGGTGGGGGATTAAATTACTTCGTTTCTCCAGCTTTGGTTTTAGATGAACCATTAAAAGTAAGGAACCCAGACAAGAAATCTTTAAAAAGATGTTATGTGTTAAGTGTAGATAATACTTAAAAGGATTTTTTTGTTGGAAATTCTTAAAAAATATGAAAATGATAAATATGATCTTTAAATATTAATACGCATACAAAACACATATGAAGTTTTCTCGCAGACATACTTGTTGCTTCTTCCTGTTGATACTTATTACCTGTAGATGACAAAGAAACATAATATAAAATGCACAAGGTACTTCTTTCCCAGTGTATCCCCACCTGTGGTAACCGTTACGCTGGATGTTTCAATAATGCTGTTGTTGAGGATGCAGTATCTATATTGTTTTATAAGTTATGTTTTCGTGATTTTTTTGAAAATTAAGAGCATGGGAATAAAAAAAAACTTCTTGAACCTCTTTGTCTTCCTTTCTAGCTACATTACTATCTAGAGCACCCTTCCTCAATATAGGACTTCACATATGTGTTCAGATTATAGTTCCTATCATCCACAGCCTATATAATCATGCTGGTTGAAGACACTGGGATTGATAGCCCAGCATATCTTCCATTTGATGGAAGTTCCTTATTGATCTAATTTAAAAACACACAAAACAATTTTTGATAATATTTTTCCAAGATACTTTAATGTTATATTTCAATACTTTCAACACATGCAGACATAAGATCTCACACAGTAAAGATTACAGTGAGACCAGTTAAACAGAAATAAAATGATAGTGTTCATCAAGAAAAATGATAGTTCACCAAGTAAAACACTGTCACTTCTTATTTTTATATTATTTATATATTAAAATCGTATGTTGCCTATCTTGCTGCCAAATAACTTTCACAGTGAATCCACCTACTTGTAACTGAAACCCACATCATGGGGTTGGATGCCAGAATACTGACTTATCTTCTCAAGGATATTCCCTCCAAATTCAGGATGGGAAATCCAGCTTCAAAGAAGGAAATCCAGCATTTGTCTCTGGAATAAACTTTCTAATCTCAATAGTTTGAAAGCCCCAAAAGAAATACTGCAGGGCATTTCCTGAAGCAGAAATATTCTGCAAGGCAAATGGCTCTCCAGATCCATTTTGGCATGCCTCAGATTACGCCATCTGACCAGATTTTTAGCATAAAACAATGCATGCAGGTACTCCATTGACAATGTATGTAGATTTTCAGTTTCTCATCATGAGTAAACTTAGTAAAAATTGGAAAAGAGAATTTGTCCTATCATGGGTTGTTAACTGGTTAAAATCAGAAAACAGATGAGGGAAATAAATATTTTTTTCTTAAAATTGAAAGTGGCATTCTTCAAGGATTTGTGTTGGGACTGGGGCTTCTTAACCAGAAGTTATAACTTAGGGCTGAGCACTGAGATGGCTAAGTTTAAAGATAATAGAAAATATTCAGGTTAGTAAAAATCAAAAGGATCTGTGTAAACATGTTGTATAGTCAACTATACAACAAGTATGCCACACACACACCCATCAGATCCTAATTCTATGTATAGAACTAATTTACCTATTAACACATGATAGTAAGTCAGGCTTCCCTAACCTTGATTTAATCACACAACATGGAAAATTACCAATTAATTTTTTTTGTTGGATCTTGCTAGTGTATTTTCAGAAAAAGTTTAATCTGTATGCAACTAATTTTAATTCCCTCTATTTAATAGACTTCCTGGAATCCCCTTCAGATGTTTGTGTACTATTGCTGGTGAAATATTCATACCAACAGAAGAGAATATTGTAGCTTAGGGTTGAATGGGGGAGGGGGGAGG
>JAEANM010001214.1:0-29144 GCA_017656035.1 Myanophis thanlyinensis
AGCCCCACCTCCACTTTGAACTCCTCTGTCTGACCTACAGCACATCTCACTACTGTTGTACTCCTTTCATACATATCGTGAACTACTCTGACGTACTTCTCTGCCACTCCTGACATCCTCATACAGTAAACAAAATTGGGATATTGAAAAATATTCTAGAAGACTTTGGCAAAGCCCTTCTCAGCTGTTACCAAAAATGAACAGGGAAACATCCATGGAGTCACTAGCAGTGACGATGACTGTCAGAGAGGTTTTATCTTGAAAGCTCACGCAGGCCCTAACAATGAGTCATGATGTATTATTGGTAAAGGATCAGAGTAAATACAAAAGCTAGTTCAATAGAAATAGACTGCCAGACAGAAAATCAAGGGGTCTGTGACCATTAAATTACATCTGTATCTGTAAGAGATGCATGCAAGAAGGATCTTGCCAATTGGACCTCTACTGATATTGCCAGCAGTGCGATTTCACATGCCTAAAAGCACAAGGAAAGTTAAGGGGTTCAAGTGAATTTTGGATATTGATTTGAATGAATGAGAAAAAATTTTAATGGTTGGCAGTAGGTGCCCTTGTCCTCTAATCTGCTTCTTCCCATGTCCTCCTAGTAAAGATTTATGAACATTGACCAATGTGCAAAGCAATTAGAAAACAAGCAGGTTTAAAGCATATTTTCTAGGCTCTTCTGTCTCAAAACTCAAGTCTAGCACACTGTTCAGACAACCTGATATGAAATTCCTCAGCATCTTTAAGTTTACAATTTTATTTTTTCATTAAAAATTCATAATATTCATGAGAATAAGGTATGGAACTTACCTTACTCATAATCATGAGAGAAAGGTATAGATCTCTTATGGAAGGGGAAGAATAACTTTCTTGCTCAAACAACCCAGCAATTCCATTCTGCTAGAGGTGCAACATTTAATTTGATTTGTAACTTGGGCATCACCTTTAGGACTGAAAACAGAGGAATAGGCCATAAAAATGAATTGCTACAACTAGCTGAAAGATTCCCCATCCCAGAATGACAGGCCTTAAGGCTGGATAAAGGCAACAAAGAGAGAGCATGGTATATCTGTAAAGAAGTCGTCAATTCACAATCGATCGGGGTTTCCTTCCACACCCACACCAAACTCTCTTCCCAACTCCAGACACAAACTAATGATGTATTGATCATTGCTCCAGCCGTTCAGAATAGAAGAGAAATGGAACCACTGAAATGGAACACAGCCTTCTAGCTTTAATTAAAATGTGTTAAAAGGTACAATTAACGGAAGCCTGAAGTGCTGAGCATATAAACAAAGTATATAGGTAACTCCAAATGAGGGATTAATTGAGCAATCACCTGGCCTTGTCCATATAATTCTAAGAGACAGCTTGGCCCAGATACTCCCATTACTATTTATGTCTCTTTTATTGGCAGAAAAAAGCCATTAAGTAGGAAAAGGCAGAATGTTCTGATATTAATGTTAGAAACTGTCCATCTTGAAAGTTCCTGCAGATGTTTGAGATAGTGTTATGCCGCCTATCAAATCCAAACAACTTATTCTATAATCAGAAGATGTCACTGTAATACATCTAACAACTACTGATTTATCTGTAACAAGCAACATGAGAACAAGAGAGTGTGCTATTTGAAGAAAGCACCAGACATCAATACAAACCTAAGTCTTATGATCTGAAATGTGACAGATTGTTATAACAGAAACTTAGGCAACTAAAAATAAGGAAGAGGGTGTAGAAGAAGACCTAAGAGCCAAGATGCCAACATTTTGTCTCAAAACTAAGAAGGAAACAAACAAGATTTGATTCTGCTCATCCATATTAAGAAACATGGCTTTGCCTGAGTATATAGGAGTATGAAAATAAGCACAACCTTTCATATAAAGCATGTAAGACTCATATATATGAGTCATATAAATCTTACAGTTTATGAAATCTTTCAACTATGGCATAAAAAGCAAATGAAATATGTGGGTTCACAAGACTATTGTTCCAATTTTTCACAGAGATTGTCTCTTCCCCCTAAGGAAACAAAACAACCCTAAATTCTTTACTTTTTCAATTTTTCCCTGTGAGTGTTTGAATTTGAAAGGAAAAAAAAAAAAACCATGGCTGCCATGCACCGTGTTAAGACTCTATATTTCCTAATCAATAGTGTTTCTCTAGGGTAGGGGTGTCAAACTGGTGGCATGCACAGGCCATGCCCATCTCATGCATGATACCCACCCCAGCTCTGCGAAGGGAAAAAACATTGTGAAACGTCACATCACGTGATGGCAACATGATGCCACGAGTTTGACACCCACGCTCTAGGGGTTCATTTGTGTCAGATGTCAGCTTGGGTTGAACTCTGGAATATTTGCCATCATACAAAGAATCCTGAATATCTATAGATAGCCTGTGTGACGGCAGTATTAAAAATTGGAAAAATCAATGGCAATTTTTTAAAAAATCAGATACAAGATGAGGAGGCTAGATACCATTATTGTTTATGCTTAAAAAATTACAAGAACTGAAAAAAAATAGTAACTGTCAGACCATCCTGGTAAAATGATACCCACCAGGTCATCAATCAGAATAGAGCTGGAAGGGACCTAAGATAGTCCAACCTATACCAATTCAGACAAATGGTTGTCCAGTCTTTTCTTAAAAACCTGCAGTGATGAAGCACCCACAACATCTAAAAGCAAGCTGTTCCACTGAGCATACAATACAAGAAAATTTAATACAAATGATGGAAGTGAATGAACAACTGCAGACAATGTGATAAATAGAGCAACAGAGGTAAAAATGATATGGAGGACAAACTAGGCAAAATATGCAGAACTGCTTGGTTTAGAAACAATGAAAAATGGCTTTTCTGATAAAGGATCTAAGTGGTTTGGGCACAGAGCCTTTTATCATTAAACTGTATTAGCCATGTATAATGTAGTAGGTAATAAAGTTCAGAATATAACAATAACAGCCTGAAAAATACTTGTAAAAGATTTTGAAAAGGTTTACATTCCCCCTCATTATACAGAGTGATCTGTCGATTCTCCAAAGGGAGACAGAGATTATGCTAGTCTGGTCCCAGAACACAGTCAGAATAAGGTTTCCTTTCCTCAGCAGGCTGTTCCAGTCCATGCTCTAGTGATTACTACCACACACAGACCTGATGCATCTGCATTGTACCTAATTTCTCTTTTAGTTAATTGACAATTAGTTTCAGATGAAGGCTGGAAACTGTAGGGAACAGCTTGTTCAAACTGAAAGACCAAGAGTAGAGCTGAACAGTCTTACCAGCTTTCAAACAGTAGCCCAAAACACAGATTGTATGGAGCCAGCAGGTAACTTTGGATCTGTGAGAGCCATCTTGCAGAATTGTTGGGAAGATGGGCAAGATCAATCACAAAACAAGGGATGCCCCAAAGCGAAGCCATTGTCTGCAGCCAGCCCCCAATTTTTTCATTCTATCAAAAATACCTCTAGGACCTACAGTATGTAGTTCCCAGAACCATGAAGCTAGATTTGGTTTAATTTAAAAAAATAGATATTTTTGCTGTGAGCCAGTGACACTACAGTTTTCTTGGAAACATTTTTAGAAGTGGTTCGCCCTTGCCTACATCCTAAGGCTGAGAGAGAGAGTGACTGGCCCATGGTTACCCCACTCGCTTTGTGCCTAAGATGGGTCTACAACTCACAATCTCCCAGTCTGTAGCCTGATGTCTTAACTGCTACACCACACTGGCTCTCTTTAAAACAGATTTGACTCTAGTAATTTGTTGGTGGGTACAATATTACTTCCAGATGTCTAATCCAACTTCGGTTGCTATCTTAAGAGTCAGCAGCATTTTGAATTGCACTAGGTTGACACTAATTACGTTTTCCCAATAGCTCACTTATAGTATCTCTAGAAGTTGCTTTTAAACTGGATAGGTTTCTTCTTATCTAGAGAGGTTTCTGAAAAACCCATTTGTGGCTGGACTCAGCTGATGCAATATGCCAAACAGCATTTTCTTGATTAAATGCAATGCCTTACTTTGTTGTATAAGTGGTGGACAAACAAATTTGAGGAGAGTCAGCAGATCATATTGTACTAACTATACTTCACTGTGATGCTACAATTGCTCTAACACTTCTATTCAAATGGTTGATTTAGTTTCAGAGGACCCTGACTTTGAAAAGAGAGCAAGAAAGTGATAGACACTGAAAAGTGACATCGTTCTAAACCACAGTGGACATGGAAGCCCTCGAATCAATTTCAATTTTAAATTATGGATTGCAGTAACTTTGGTTTAAAGTCAGATCTGAATTAATAGGTGCAAAAGTTAACCCCGCTTGTAGCTTCAGTGACTGATTGCCTTTTCTTTAGGTCTTCTTTCTCCTGTTTCTCCTTTCAACTGTAGGCGACTGACTGCAGTGATGTCCCAGCCTAATTGGAACTCCTGAGAAATAACTTTCTTTCCTTCTTATTTTTTAAAATCACAATATAACATTTTTAAAAATTACAATGCTAATCTTATTATTTTCTTCTGCATAACAAATGGTGGCTATTAAATTCAGGATCTACAGCAGCTACATACTATCAGGACCCAGGGCTATATTCTTCCCCTGAATATTTTGCAGCCCCAGAGGCCCTCTAAAAAATTGCTCCCAAGCTGTAATTTTTTCATGTGACTGAAAAGCAAATTAATTATATAGAGGCTTACTTCATACATCACTCTATACATGGGCTTGGAATCACCAATGCACAGTCATCTCAACTGTGTGTCCATCTGACTCCATGGCAGCCATAGCGATCGCAACTAGTTTTCAAATGTCCAAACAGTCTCTTTGCCTTAAAAGAAGGGCATTTCTGCACTAAGTCATTGCATGTTTTGTTGAGGCTTAGCATTATGTCTGAGCTCAGTCAGTGTGGCTTGTAAACCTTGAATTGATGTTTTGCATTGACTTAGGCAGCAGTGGTGTGTTTGTTGAATTATGATAGACAAAACATGGCTTCACACAATTTTTGAGTCAAGTCAATCAAGTCAAACTATATTTAATTGGTGTAACTTTCCAAAGCCTCTGCTCTCCCTGCAAAGATACATCTCTAGGTTAATAGTATTACAGCACCACTAATTATACACAATTAAAATCTTACTTGATGGTGGGCACATTCATACTGTCTCAGAATGACTTTTATTTTCAGGTTTGAAATTGGTTCCCTGAAAACTGTCTTGCACAAATCAGAAGGAAGCTTAGGAATGCCTCCACCATTCAGAGCCATTCCTTCTTCCACTACTGGACTTCAGCAGGATTTTGTTTCCAGGACTTAGGAAATGGAGAAAAGCTATGCCCTTGACCCTTTTTCTTCTAAGGCTGCTTAAATTTTATGTATACTCTGTGAGGGAAAGGAAGGGTCTTTCCAGTTTCAATCGATAAGGAAAGCCTGCCCATTATTAATTTGGTCATTTACAAGCAGAGAAAAAAGAAAAAAAGAAAATCATGTCTTCTTCCTTTAGGAAGAAAACTTTTTTTTAAAAAAATTATTTGGTGATGAATTCAGATTTCTCAGTGTGTGAGCATCTGGGGATGCTGCAAATTCACACTGAGTGAATTTTACAGCACAACTCCCCAGAGCAGTGCCCCACTGATCAAAGTGAGGGATGGTAAATATACAGCCTTGCTTGGTTGAGAAATCAATCAAGGGGAAGAAAGCCCCTTGCTTACTCAAAAGACATATTCTCTCTTTTCTCACTTTCTCTCCTGATGGCATTTATCACTCAGAGTCTTTTCTGCCCATTGACAGACAACGAATGTGAAACCAGGCTAATGTAAAGATTCTAAGCAGGTACATGCAAGCACAGTGTCAAGGAGCAGTGCTCAGCAAGCAAGCAAGCAAACTGATATGAGGATGTCAAGAATACAATGTTAGTGTCAAGGATACAATTCCGCAAGCAAGAATTGCCTTACACGCATACAAAGTGACCCAGTCCTGCCTTTGGTTCTATCAGCCTGAGCAATTAATGGATATCCCACTTGGTGCCAAATGGAGAACAGGAAGAAGAAAGCAATCACCAGTGTAGGATTACAATGAACAAGGACCCTAGTAGAAGGGGTTCTGTTAAAAGGACTTTGTTATCTAAGGCAGACCATTTGCTTTGAGGATGCTAAGACTGATTCTCTGCCATAATAAACATAAATTGAGCTATATCCTTTTTTAAAAAAGAAATTATTCTATCTTTGATCCACAAATCTTGACCTAACATCAGTTCCACAGCTAAGGAAAACAGAGCCACTGCAACCACTAATTTATAGGATTTATCATATAAAAGTAAATGGCTATACACCACCTCGAGTCCTTTGGGAGAGAGGCGGTATAAAAGTTTACATAAATAAATGAATAAATGAATAAATAAATAAATAGTATAATAAGGATGTAATAGTAAACTTATGGATTTGTAATGCTTATGTTACATAATGTACATTGGATTTAGAAACAAAATGATGCAAGACATTTCAGATTGCTATCTGAAGGGAAGCACATTAAATCAAAGTGCCAGCTCTGTTCTATATTGAATATTCCCCACAACCAGGAAAATGTAAATTCAATATGCATCAGTGAGGATTCATAATACATTATTAGATAGGCCCTGGCTGGAAAGAAGTGCAAAGTTTGGCCTGCCCAGAAATCACAACAGCCTACCTTCTGAATTTCACCATTTTATGAGAAAGGAAAATAATAGAGAGGATAGTGAGACATCTAATCTAGAACTGTTAATTGAATGGCAATTGTAATAGAGATTGAAGCAAAGTTTTGCTTATATTCAGTTTTCCAGCTCCAGGCCAAGAGACATTAAAAAAAAAAAATTAATCCAGATTTGGGAAATCACATATCAAGTTACAAGTATTTGCTCCCAAAACATTTTTTGCAAACTATTATAGATGCTTTTTGTAATACTATGGACTGGAAAGCTCTCCTCCCATACTGTTAAGCTACAATAAATATTATATATCTGTTTCACATTTGGCTATTTGCCACCCTGCTGATATGCTTGATAGTCTATTGCCATTTGTTTTCTTCCTCACTGCTTCTTCCTAATCAGTCAGTTATCAGATGTGGAGTAAAGTCTGTCCCCACTGCTTTTACACCGTCAAAACTGGGTCCAAACAATTTTCACGAAAAGCAATTTCAGCTCTTTGAGGTTGCAAGTGGGTGCGAACAACTATCTTGTTTTGCTTTAGTCAGTAAGTGATTCTTGGCATGCTTTGTGGAAGTGAACACGAGGGCGTTCCATCTAAACCAGGCAGGGATGCTTTGTTGTTTGCCACTGCTTTATTGTGAAGCTACAGAAGAGACAGAAAACCAGTCGTCTAATGAGGAAAGGGGCATGCCTCCATGTGGCAGACACTAGGTTTATTTTCATAGATGCGGCCCCTCCTCTCCAAAGAGCTGTCTTCATTGCATCTGAATATTAAAACTGGGAAGCCATGAATGCTTTTCAATCCCAACATTTATCAAAAACAATATATAATATTTGCTCTGGTTACAGATGCCTAAACAATCATGCAATTTCTACAGAAAGCAGCACTATACTTCCCGAGAGACTACCAGGCACAGCAAGCATCCAAATGACTGGTATTTTTAGAAATTGTAATGCAAGATATACTGACAGAAACCAGACACAGGCAGGATTGTGACAGCAACTGTGCTAGGAAAGAAATGTGTCAAATTAGAGATATATTTACTAACTGAAATCTAGTTATTTGGGCTAATAAAAGAATTTTTAAAAAAAGACCCTGCTAAATTCTTCAAAATGAGAAAACTGGCTACTCAGTATCAGGAGCCACCAACTGTGATCTACGTAAGCTCCAGTTCATGCTCGGCTCTGCAGCAGTTCCCATTGGTGATGTTTGGATCTCCTTTCCACGTTTCCTTTCACAAACCACAAAGGTCATACTCATCAGGATGGCAAAGAATAATAACAAAGGCAGAAAGACAAGTTTCTTTTTGGGCTTAATTATTAGGGCGAATTGATTTTCTGTGCCAGTCATAGAAATCTAGAAGGACAACTGAAAATAGTTTATTCCAAGTCCCTTGGAGTTTTTCTTCACTCAGTACAAAATCATATCTAAAAGGTGCTTTCTGGGGAACCGGAACTAATTCAGATATGACTTTATTGCAGGATATCCAGTCTCCTCTGAGAGTGAGATGTCAGCTAAGGGACACTGTTTCTTGCACTGGAAGATTTGGCAAACGTGATAAATAAACATCCTGATAAGACAGCATGAAAAGGTGTCTGGCTTCAAGTCACACTTGTATTGTGTGTCATTCTAAGCAGTGGATTCAAAGATAGCTTCTTTATTTGGCAGGTAAGCAATGCCCTTCCACTTCTCGTAATCATCTACCCCTTCCTCACTGTCCAGACTCTTTCCCAGCCTATTTGTGCTTCTTGAGATTCAAGACTTCTTTCACAAAAGGCTCTGTAGCTGATGAATAAACTAGTATAAACAGAATTCCAGCCATGAATTGCTTTCAACATGGTTGATTAAACAAGCAACATTTACCAAGCACATATAAAACATTGTAACAAAATCAATCCTAATGGTGGGTTGTGGGGGACAACTTTTCCATGACAGCCTCTCAATTAGGAAGGATTATTTATTTACTCTTCCCACTTGAGAGATGGGAATGGAAGCAGGAAGCCTGTGATAGATAAACTGTTCCTATTTCTATCCTTTAAAGGCAACCATGTTAGAGCCAGGTATGAACGTAGCAGCTCTCTTTCTTCTCTTCCAAAGTAAAGCACATGCAAGATACTCTGTCTCAGAGGAGATTACTCTTTTCCTAATTACTTCTAGAAACAGCATGCTCTGGCCACAATCTGTATCCAGTCCTGTGCTTTTTCCTTACCTGTCGTATTTTTGTTGGCAATTACACTACAACAAACAATGAACCACATTTTTCTTGGAGGGAAGGATCCTGCTGAAGGAAAAATGTCTATGAAATGTCTATCAAAACCATAAAAAGCGAAAATTATTTTGGACATGTGATATGACCCCCCAGAAAAATACTGCATACTTCTGTTGGAAGTTAACAGAATGTTAATGATATGCTTTTAATAGACAGCCTTCATTTAATTATTTTAGATGGTTTTGGATTGTTGTTTATGTATCTATGTTTTTTATTGGCTGTGCACCGCCCCGAGTCCCTAGGGAGAGGGGGTGGTATATAAATCAAATAAAACCTAAAAACCTAAACCTAAACCTATGTGTTTGGCATGAACTGGAAGAAACTGAAATAAACATGTGCAGCAATGTAGCCAATGACTTGGTCAACCTTATTGCTTAACTATCACGCGGCCATGTAAATCAACCTTATTGCTAAGGTATGTAATGCAAAAATGTAAAAACCCCAGTCCTTTGATTTCCACATTTTTACACCACGTAACAATAAGGTTGATTTTACTACACTTGCTAGACATTCTCAAGAATGTCATTCTGGAAACCATGAGTTTCAAGGAGCATGTTATGGCTGGATTTGTACAATATAATAGTCTGGGATAAAAGGAGGTCAAGTGATTCAGCTATCGTGATGGCATGGTTTATCAATCAGGCTATTATACTAAGCAATGGTATAGTTTATTTGCTTGAGCACAGCATGATAAATAAACAGAGCATCTGTTAACTAGGTTTAGAATTAAGCATGCTAGGTATAAATTCAGCAAATATGTAAAAGGTGAAGCATAATGAAACAAACAAATGGTATAAATGAAAGAAGGTCAGACCAAACTTTCCAGGTTGAAATTTAGCATGGAAAACCCAAGCTTAAACTTTACTTCCACTGAGGAAAGACAAGTTTTGGCGGTATTAACAATTTTTCATAGAATTTTCATATAATCAAAAAGGGAAAGTGGAAGGAGGAGGATCTAAGAGTCTCCAGACTTGCCAATTTAATGTCTGTTCAGGAGAAGATCCTCAAACAAATTACCAAGTAATATGTACCATATGTATAGCTATACTATAATTGACAGAAACCAGCATGGTTGGTTGCATATAAATTTGATAGCATTATTAACTTAGTAGATGCCATCCATGGTATATCTGGATTTCTGCAAAGCATTCAACAAATTCACTTTTGATCCACCCTTATTATAACAATAAAATATAGGCTAAATGATACTATTATGAGATACATAGCATGACAGTACCCAAAGAGTGCTCATTAATTACTTCAACTTGGACAGAAGTATTGAGCGAAGTGCCATAATGCTCTGTACTGTTCTGTTCTGTTTGATATTTTTATCAATGATAAAATGAACTGCATGAGGGAGTCAAAGAGATGTCTACCAAATTTGCATGACATAGGAGGAATGGTTAACATCTTAGAATAGAAAAAGAAGATTCAAAAATACTCAGACAAGCTTGAGCAATGGACTGAAATAGGGTGAAATATAGAGGGTGAAATAGGGTGAAATTTAACAGAAGGAAATATTAGGTTCTGTATTTGTATAGGAAAAAATGTAAAGGAAGCATATAAAATGGGGAAGAACTGGCTTGGCAGAGATCTGCATTGGAATGCAGCTGTTAAAAAGGTAAATGCTACCTCAAGTACATCAAGAGGAACATAAAGTCCAAATCACAGGAAATGATTGTTTTACTCTACTTGTTCAACAGTATTTGGGGTTCTAACATCACTGTTCAAAAAAGAAAGGGATAAATTGGAACCAAGTTGGAAGTCTACCAAGATGGTGATGGTCTGGAGATTACACTCTATGAGGAAAACTGTGGGTATGCTTAGCCTAAAGAAAAAACAAGTGAAGGTAGATCCTCAGTTATATGTCTTGACCCCTGCCAATCAAGTGATGTCCTCAAGGTGATTTTTCACAATGTTTGGAAGCTATGAGGATCTGGAGAGGGAAGTTCGGGCTTCAGTTCAAACCTAGCAATCCTGATTGACTATGAGTATTGAGGACCTTTGAATCTGGAGATGTTCCATCTTTAATTCTGGTGGGGCAATATTTTCTAGGCAATATTAGTGCACAATTTGGGCCCCTCTTGGAATCTCACCTCCTGCTCAAGAGTAGGTACTGTGAGATCTTTGCACAGATCTATTTTACGTGCTATCTTTAGTTAGGTGGTCTACTTCTCAGTCATTCATGTCCTAATCACCTCTTGATTTGATTATTGCCCTTTAATCTACATAGGACATGTTGCTGACCTTGAAGATACCTGGAAGTTGCAACTGGTTCAGAATGTAGCAACGATAGCAGTACTGCAGTATACCTACAGTATAGTTGTGTCATGATACAATCATGTAACATTACTGCCCTGTGACATACAGTATACTAGCTCCTATAGGCTTTTGGATGCAATTCAAGATGTCGGTTACAATCTGTAAAGCTCTTCAGTTCAAGGACTGCTAAGCTGCTAAGGAAGCCAATGAGATTTCACAAGTTAGATACATTTCAGATCCTCTCTATGATGTCAAGTCATCTGGCAGGGCCCATGATGCATGCCTTCTGTGTTGCAGCATCTGCTGAATGGAACATCTTCCTCCAAGAAGAGCTGGACTTCTACAAGACCTTAAAGACCTAGCTATTCTCTGGGTACTGGGCCAAGGTGGTGGTTGGGCTCATCTGTAATTATTTGATATGAAGTGATGGAGAGTTGGTCTCAATTGTATCATGTTTTTATTTTGCTTACTGTTTTTGTACTGTTTTAATCTTAGCTGCCCAAAAACACAATTTTACAGCTTCAAGCCTTCCGTTTCTTGAATCATCATCACATTTAACCACTTCCATCAACAGTCATATACCCTGCCTTTCCACTCCTGTGCTTACACTGTAATCAGCGGATTGCCTCAATGTGATACCACACAGCAAAATGATGTATTTTGAGTGCTATCACAGCCCACTGCAGGAGGAGGCAGCCAAAGTGGGCATTTATTTGGGAAGTGTCTGAGAGAAGAAATTGCAGACAACTAAACAGTCTTTTTGGAGGGTTAATTCTCGTCACTCTTGAGCAGGAGAGCTGAAAAGCAAAATGGACTTGATAATATGCAATATAAATAGAAAGCCAGCACAATGCTCATTTCAAATTGCTTGGGCAGGGCTACACGCCACAAATTGCTAACCTTTCCAATGCTGCCCAGGCTACAACAGAGAGGATGGTAATTTGTCCCTGTTTCCAAGCAGCTTCATTACAGCTCATGCCTCTCAACTCAGTTTCTGTAGCATTTGCTCCAGTGGAGGAGGGAAAGCTGGATTTATAGGATAAATTTAACACGTTAACTCTAGTTTAACTGTTGAAAGGGATTTTTTTTCCTGGCTTCTTTCTCCATAGGAACTTGTAAAAGGGAAGGTAGAATATATTCAGTTATTTTTTTTATAGTAGCATGCTTTATAAAAGGTTAATACCTCAAAACGAGACAAAAAACTGGGAATAGGGACCCAAAGTAAATAGTTCAGCTGGAACTGAACATAGAGAGAAAAATGGTGGCTCTGAATAACAAGCAAATCTATAGTAAGAAGTAAGTATAGTAAGGCTGCCACATCTAATCTGCAAGTACCTAAGCATGTGATTTCTTATTACTCTGGAAGGGATGACACTGGCAAGGCACAGGAAGGCTAGAGAGGGACTGCTAACAAGGCTTCCCTCTTGCCTGACCAACAATACAAGGCCCAGTAGTGTACTGAATAAAATAATTGGCTTGGGAATCGGATGCTGTCTTATGGTAATGGAGAGCAAAGTGACAATCTAGCTTACCTCTTGTATCTTGTCATTGCTGACAAAAGTGTGTTTCTTTTTACAGTTTGTCTGCTTACCCACCAAGCATGCCAGATAACAGTACTATTCAGTGAGGTTCCACAAGAAGAGTAGGCTCTATCCAGTGGTGGGTTTCAAATAATTTAACAACCAGTTCTCTGCCCTAATGACCAGCTGAACCAGCAGTTCTCTGAACTGCTTAGAAAGTTAACAACCAGTTCTAGTGAATAGGTGCAAACTGGTTGAATCCCACCTCTGGCTCTATCTATCATAGATAAGAGCAGCATATCTGATTCAATGAGCACTGAGTTGCAAGCTTGCTCAGGAAAATTCCACCTGATAGGCACACTTCCAAAATGTCAGTCTATTCTAACACAAAGCATAAGCAGGCTACTTACTAAAAACAAATGTGGCTGTAAGCTGGACAGGGCAAAATCAGATACTTTATTGTGGTCATAGATCCACACAAAAACAGAAAAATGAACCAAAGTGTGAGACAGCACATAAAAGCCACAGTAAAATCCAATAATCATAAAACTGATGTGGTTAAAATGTGACATGTTTACAAATAGCAAAACAAAACTTAGCTTCATTAAGAGAAATAAAATCACATTATTTGGACAGTAAAACTATAATGAGTAGCCTGGAAATCTGACCACATGGGATATTTCTAACTGCAACCTCGCATCTTCACAACAAGAATAATATAAAAGGAAAGGGGTTCGTCCCAAAGTTGTTTTTTCAAGAAGCAACTGGATTTTCTTGTTATTCTTTGAAGATGTTTCGCTTCTCATCCAAGAAGCTTCTTCAGCTCTGACTGGATGGTAGGGAATGGAAGGATTTATACTTGCAGACAGATGGTCATTTGCGTTCTTTTAAAGAGTGGTTGTCGCCTCTTGGGGTTTTATCTGTGTCCTCAGGATCATCTGAGCAGTGCAAATGGGTATGCAGTCTTCTTGGAACTGCTGAAAGGATTGTGTTATAGACTGGAGATAGATGATGTTGCATCCCTCCCTTTCTGTTGAGAGAGGGCTGTTTAATTTTGACATAGATGGCCTCCTTGACCCCTCTTTCAAAACAGCGGTCCTCTCTGTCCAAAATGTGGTCTTTGCTGTCTGCTGAATGTTGTCCTGATGGGTTTGTTCTCCTGTGTTGTGCCATGTGTTTATGAAGTGGTTCTTTTGTTTCCCCAATGTACAGACATCTCACTGATCTGGAAATCCACACCCATCTGCACTACTCAGGTGATCCTGAAGACACAGATAAACATCCAAATGGCCTCAACAATTCTCTAAAAGAATGCAAATGACCAGCTGTCTGCAAGGAATATATATCCTTCCATTCCAGCCAGAGCTGAAGAAGCTTCTTGGATGAGAAGTGAAATGTCTTCAAAGAAAAACAAGGAAGTGCAGGTGCCTCTTGAAAAAAGCACCTTTGGGACAACCATGACCTGGATGACTGAGAATCTCCATTAGACAAAGTGGGTTAATGTTTCAAAAACTCCTTTTCCACTCAGGAAAGTCTCTGTTCAGATGGAACATCCCACAGAACAGCTTAAATTTTAACCTGTCTTCTAATTTAAGTCTTCTAAGCTGGGAACCATAACTGAGCTTAGATATTAATTTTATAATTTTTAATTCTTTTTAAAAATGATTATACGATGGTTTAAAACAGTGTTTCTCAACTTGGCAACTTTAAGATGTTTGGACTTCAACTCCCAGAATTCCCCAGCCAGCATAGCTGGGAGTTGAAGTCCAAACATCTTAAAGTTGCCAAAGTTGAGAAACACTGGTTTAAACCAACTTATTGTCTTATTTATTTACTATTTTTACAGTATATAGGATACTCAAAAAGTTGCTGTCCATAAGAAGGGCAACCTTATAAATTTGATTAATAAATAAATTAAATAAATCAATGTCTAGTCAGCTTGAAAAAGGGTCAATACATCAAATCAAATTGGTGTGCTGTTTAAGAGATACCCATGCACTTTCATTTCCCATCAATAGGATTGCACTGAAACCACAGCAGTTCACTTGCTTAAAGGGACTTAAGTTCTTTTAAGAATTCTGTTTGCAGCCTCTTTAAAGGGGTGAAGGAATTGTAGGGTCCCAACTGGGCTCCAAATAAAAGTTGTGCCTCAGTCAACAAATAATACTTCAGTGCAGCAGGTATGAAAAAAGCAAACAGAGAGCATCTGGAGATCAGGTGATGCACAGGAGTCACTCCTAACTCTCAGTGTAATGTAAGTGTTATGATGAAATGATTTGTGACAAAACTGAAGTTATAGAAGGATTAATTTAGAGATTTTACTAGAAACTAAAAATCTTACTATATATTCAAGGCTGGAAATTAAATTAAATGATGTAAGTGAAAAAACGATTAAAAGGAAAACATAAGTGCTTTCAGAATACGGTAAAGTTCGTGTGGCAGAAGCTGTATCTGGATAAATGTTAAAATATGGATGTGGTTTGCTTGTGGAGAGGCTGTGTGACTTTTTCAACATGAGAGGAGAAGACTCAACAATGAACAAATGCTGTTCCAGTACACTGAAAGGGGAAAGTAAGTATAGTGAAGGCAAAAACTACAGTGGTATTAGTTTGTTAAATACATCTGAGAAGTTATCTGACAGAATTCTGATGGAAAAGATACAAAAGGTGACAAGGAACAATATTTGAGAAATGCTGTACTCTATGGCTTTATGGAAGAGGGTTTTCTGTAAAGGAAGGATTTGTGCTTTTTACCAAGTCACTGAGAAATTTATGAATATGAAAAATATAGTTAATTTCTTGATTTTTTAAAAAAGTAATAAAACTAATAGGCTTGAAAATATTTTACGTGACAATGAAGCTGAAAGTTTGCTGCTGAAAGGAGCAACATATCATGGAATAAAAGGTGCATGAGAATAAATGGGATGCTTCAGCATTGTGCAGGGAATAATACAAGTATTCATTTATATCTTTAATGTATTCATGGCATATAATGTAATAAAAGACTTGTGATGTTAGTGGTATGTTGTTTGAAGACATGAAGCTGGATAGATAGATAGACAGACAGACAGAGACAGAGACAGAGACAAAGACAAAATGTTGTGCTATTGGCAAAGGTCCCAAATAATTTGCAACAAAAATTATATGGAATATATAATACTGAAAGGGATATGGACCTGAAAATTAATATCCCAGACTAAAGAGATTGTGTGATATAGAAAATACAATGCAATTTAAAAATAATTGGCAAAAAGCAGATTTGTAGATGGATTTGTTTATATCAGCAGAGTGTTATTAAAATGGGAACATTAATAGAGAACATGTGGCTGGAGAAGACACTATACAAAGTGATATATGAAAGCAATGGAAAAAAGATGGTTTGAAAGGATAGAAAAATATGGAGACAAAGAATGAAAACTGTTAGTACAGTGGTGCTTGAAAAAGTTTGTGAACCCTTTTGAATTTTCAATATTCCTGCATAAGTATGTCCTAAAACATGATCTGTTTTCTACACCTTAAAATTAGATAAAAAGAACATAAGAAAATCCAGTTAAACAAATAAATCAAAACATTTTATTTGTTTATTTATTTACTGGGGGAAATTATCCAAAGGTACATGTTTGTACATTGTGAAAATATGTGAACTTTAACATTATCAGTTCATTTGAAGGGGAAATTAGAGTCAGCTATTCCATGGAATGAGATGATAATCAGATGAGAGTATGGGAAGTCCTACCTTATTTAATAGCATTTAGCAATAGCCTTTAGATTTATATATTGTTCCACAGTGCTTTATTTACAGCACTCTCTGAGTGATTTACAGTTTCAGTATATTGCCCCCAACAATCTGGGTCCTCATTTTATCGACCTTGGAAGGATGGAAGGCTGAGTCCACCTTGAGCCCGTCAGGATCAAATTGGGCAGAGTTAGCCTGCAATACTGTATTCTAACCACTGAGCCACCAGGGCTCCTCCTATTTAAAGAACAGAATTCTGGGTATTATTATTAAAGTCTGATCTTCATCATTCAGTTTTCTGGAAGTATGCCATGGTTCAAACAAAGACGATTTCTGAAGATATCGAAAGACAATGGATGCTTACCAAATTGGAAAAGATTATAAAACTACTTCCAAAGAATTTGGATTCTATCAATCCACTATTAGGCAGATTGTGTACAACTGGAGGAATGGCTGACCAACCAAGCTCTCACCAACAGGAAGCCATACAATACTGTGTTTACCTGAAAGGGAATACTATGTGGTATATATGAATTTACCTCAAATAACATTGAATTTGGAATGACCCACTCTGAAAAATACACAGGGAAAAATCATAAATACAGAGAAAAATTCTATACAGTATCCACCTTCATAACCTTTTCAGCATAGGTTAACCAACTCTAGATGAGACCATTTCTACAAATATAAGGTGGGGGTGCATATAAGTATCTGCCAAAAATTATATTCCAGAAAGAGGCAGGATCTGGTTAATTCAATGAATAACTACCATTTCATTTTTATAACTGAATTACAAAGTCAATTGATCTTTAGCTGTAATACAGCAATCATTCTTTCAGTGATACATTCAGAGAATAGCCACACAAAATATGAATACATTGTAAGTATTTCTTTTTAACAGAGAAGGAAGGAGGTGGGGGAAGAGTAGGGAAAAGCAGAGAAAGAAAGAAATGGGTATCTGGATAGAGAAGGAAAGAAAGGAGAGAGAGAGAGGATATGTTTAAGTATCAGAAAAGAGTTAAATTTCAGCAGAACTCATATACAAAGGATTTACACCTATACACAATTTACAGAGATATTTGGGGAGAAGAACCTTTTCTTCAAGGGATTAAACAAGAGGGAAAATCCATACCTGTTTTAGTGATCCATTCTTCAGTCCTGATTAATCTGGTATTAATAGCTGAGCCAAAGGCTTCTTGTGGACTTTTAGTGATAGTAACAAAAGCTAATCATGTAACCTTAGCTAGGATACCATGCGTCAGAGACAAAGTTGACTACCTTTAACAGAGCAGACCTGTTGAGAAAGAAACCAAAGGATGGGGAGACAAAACAACTTTTGATAACTCAGGGTACCTTTCCCAGAACTGAAAGGCTCCCAGCACCCATCCTACACCTGTCTCTTTATAGACCGAGAAGTCATGCATGAAGAAAGTGCATAATTAATAGGGAAACCAAAACACATGCCAGGCTGTCATAAGTCATCTATTAATGCTAAGTAAAAAAGCTGCAGACTCTCTCTGGGTCTCTGAAGCACTTTTGCAACAGGAAACTAAAGCTGAGTAGATCCTGCTATTTTTTAGGATTGAAGAGTTCCATCACACCTACTTCTACTATTGCTATTCTCATCAAAGCAGAATGATAACATTTCTACGGCAACGCAATGTCCCTTTCTTCTTATTCTTCCTCATGTAATGCTTACAATAAGAGGCTAACAGCCTTTATGTTACAGGATGATCTTACCTGTCAGTATAGAAATTGGAGGTCTACAATATAATCAGGTTTTTTTCATTTGCCAATAGATCGTAATAAATATTAAAATCAACCATTTTTTAATATCCTTTGTATAAATTTCAAATCTTTCAGCTTGTTCTTATTTATGTATTTATTTATATGCAAATTTGGAGCTCACATGGAATACTTTGAGGCAATCATGGCCCATATCTCAAGTAACCAATAGTTGAATGCAGAGAACAGTAGCCATTCGATGCTTGCTGTTTCCAGGTAGTATGTCACTGGAAGAATTGAAGGACAAGACTGGAGATAAATTATCCTGGAGGAAATCTAACTATGTGTCCCCTGACATGATGACGCATAAAGAGTCAAATTGTGTACATTTGTTGACTTACAAGGAAAGTTCTCCCCACCATGAGATCTGATCCATGTTCCAGAATAAATAGTGTGAAGGCAACATTTTAGTAAATTCTATGAAATGTTGCATCCCAGAAATTCCTCAAGAGTAGCATATCAACAAAATTGCATTCCAAAACATTTCCTCAGTAAGGAAAGAAGATCATGATGGCCCAGTTTGAAACTGAGCAAAAGGAAATGCTAGTTGGACCTTGAGAGATGCAAGATAGAGGATACAGTCCCTCCAGTGAAAAATAAATATACACTAATTTGGGATAACTTGCTGGAATGAATGTAATTCATATCTCACCATCCTTACATTTCCCTAAGTTATCCACCATATTAATGGCCTCCACAACACCAAAGACACCATTTTGAACAGCTTTGAAATGACAGAGAAAGCAGTGCAGGCAGAGTGTTACAAAGGAAACCAGTTTTCTAAATTGCCTTCACATCAGCATGTAATCAGACTGCGTTCCTCATCTCACCCCAAGAAGTGGAATATTATTTTGCCATATGAAATAATAATAATGTGAGGAAAATCACTATTCTGAAGTGCTTTTTGGTTTCTGCTTTTGAACCTTCTTTTATAACCGACTAGCCCGAATTCAAGATAATGAGAAACAGAGTAATGGAATGATACCTCTTTTTATCAGTGTAGAGAAAGTGAAGCACTATAAAGATTTCAAGACAGTTCATAGTGAGCAACGCAGGAATACAGGAATGTTGTCACATAGTAGAATCTAAACACTACTGTACACTGTACACTGAAATCTTTTTTTTTAAAGAAAGTCATGATGTTGCACCCCAATGATTGGCAAAGTAATTCTCTACATATTTACAGTTGCTCTGTGTGGGAGATGGGCAGCTTCTAAATGCGATTAAATAAGTAAACAAACAAACAAATAAATATTTATTCAGGAGGAGCCAATTCTATAATGTTCAGTGGAGCTTCCTAGTAAACACACCTACTAGCAGATTTTTGCCCCACACTGCAGAGAGGGTACTCAGAAGAATTTGGAGGGCACCAAAGCAAATTATATTTAGTAATTGGGGAAACCGATTAAGATACCAGCTGAATTTGAATGTAATACTTCAGCACTAGGGTTCTCAAACTTCATGACATGGCAACCCCAATCCATTTTGAAAGGCTAGATGCATACAATAATTTGAATAAAAACAATGACATGTTGGCTTTTATAAAGGTTTTGGATATGCTTCCAGACACCATGGTAGAAGTCACCAGCCATCTGCCAATTACAGCAATGTTAAGATAGATGGAACTTTTGACAGATGGCTACTCCCAAGGGATCGGAAATCTTTTAAAATTTGCCTCAGGCTTTACTCCCCATTTTCCTGTGCAAGATATCAGTCTTGTGCTGGCAGTGCAAGAGTGCTGCCAACGCTTGCCTTGGGCTTTGCTCTATGCTTACAGCCTTTCACAAAGTAGAAGCAGGTTTTGACAGCACTCCTGCTTCACCTGCAGAGTTTGAAAAAAAATTCTGTAACCCACTTCCAATTTGAGATTTCCTGCATTAGTGGAACTGTAAAATCCAAACGAGAGCTGGGATACAACCAGAGTCATACTCCCTTCTCTTTAGCCTTTTCCATAGAATTGGCTTGTTTTTAGGCACAAATTTCTGCAGAGTAAACTCTAGTTAACCATTAAGAGAGCCAGTTAGACATCAACCCTGGATCATATTAATGTTGGTTTATCAAACAATGTTTATTTCAGTCCACAATTCTTGGTTGGCTCATAATGTCAAAACAAATATCACACCTAGTGAATTTGAAGAGAGGAAGAATATTTTCTGAAAATCCCAAATCTTCACTTGGGCATCTTGCTTTCTTTGCATTATTTAGCATCATGTCCAAACAAATTTTTCTGCCAGTGGAGATGTGCTGTAGCTAGGTACCATCAAATTAGGCTTGAATCATGATTATTGTATGTACAAATCATCACCAACGTATTTAATTTTTAGTAAAGCCACATAAAACTGTGGTTTGATTGTATATTTTCTGATTTTTACTGTTTTGAAATGTTTTTCTTCTATTTTTTTAACATTTTCATCATTAAGTTGATCAATGTTTCGTTAATCAAAAATAGAAATGAAGTTATTAGTCAAACTGTCCTTAGCTAATTTGCTACTTGTTACTACATTAATAACTGTTTAAAAAAGTCAAACTGTTTTCTAACAGCCCTCTTACACTTGCTGGCACCTGAAAATCTAATGGGACCACACGCATGTGGATCACGCATGTGGATCATGTGGTTTCCAGGGAATTGTATCTTTACCTGTCCTTGAGCCAAACTTGCCCTTGACCTAACCTATTCATATAGGAAACCACTTTTTTTTTTAAAAATGAACAACTCCCCCGCTTCTTAAACAAATACTTCCAGGAATTATTAGACTATTTTACATCTGGGTGGCAGACAATTACCTGCTGCAAGTGGGAGATATCTCTCAGACAGAGAGAAGACAAACAGTTCAAAAGGTTGTTTATCTAGAGGCCTGATAATGAGTGAAGACAGATCAAGGACTTAGTTGTCAGTAGGATCAGGCATCAGCCCTGTACAGCAGGGTTGTGCTGTGGAAATAATTCAGAAAAATTGTTTCAGAGCATAGAGCATACAAATGGAAGCATCAGTATACTTGAAAAGAGCTGCCAATAAATACTATGTGTGTGCTATTATGCAGTTGTAAAATAGTTTTCAGAATTATTTTGGACAACTGCATCATCATCAGCCATTCAAGTTGTGTTCAACCTTCAGCCATTCCGTGGATCAGCACTCTCCAAGAACTGCACACAGCCCTGTTAAAGGCAGTGCACATTTATATGTGAATGTGCACATTTACAGAGAAGATGTGGACTTCTGGTAGGACATAAGGGCATATTCAGAACCTTGCTTAACATTCCACATTTGAATAATTTTTGGCAAAAAGGAACCCAGTTTGTAGTATAGATTTGCAAAATTGACAAATGAGGATTATAAACTGAATAAATCCCTGTTCTGAATCATTCATATATTTGGAAAACATTTCACTTTGGAAGGTTTTAACACTCAGCTTTAATAGACTCAGAGGCACTTGTGTGCAAAAGGGAAAGGTATGTTCTGTCATCCAAGTTATGAAGACTTTTTTTACTCTTACATTTCAGATGATGCAAGCTGTGACATAGGTAGAACATTAGGAGTATTTATAGAATGAGAATTGCATTTTTATTTATAGTGTTGTATTGAGTGGTGATTTAAAATTGTTCCAGTCTGCTATGAATGATCAGGAACAATATAAATTTCAATATATTAACAAAGTATAATTTATATTTTAAGGCTGCAATTACTGCTTGCATTGTCATCTTTCCAACTCTGCCAGAAACAGTCTACTCATTCCATTATACAGAAAATTCTGAACTAGCCCTTCTCAAATTTTGTAAAATGACAAGGGGGGAAAAAGGAAACCAAGAAGGTGGTTACGTTTGCAATACCTGCTGCCAAATGTGGACATACAAACATTTTTAAGTGGCTTAGCTATACATTTCCAAACACATGGCTTCTTGAAATAGCAAATTTCCTATTGTTAAATGCATTTTCTGTTTTAATTTATTGTTAAGGATGAGAGCAATAAACTGAACTAAGCAATCTGCTTTCCTTCAAAAATGCCCTTAAGCAAAGACTAATAAAGTTTGCTCTGATTAAAAACAAAACAAAACCGAAAACTGACACACCAATGTGAGTCAGGGAATGTACTCCAAGAATCTGCACATTTCCTCAAGCTGAGGCCCATCACAGGTTTTGGGTGACATTATAGTGACTATGTCACAAAAAAGGGGGGGGATGAATCTAGAATGAAAACCTAATCTGATTACATGTGATTGTATTTAAGGCCTTATTCAATTAATTAGACATACTTCACAGTATTATTCCATATGGGATTTAATACTTCTTTTCTTCTGCCCATTTAAAAAGAAAACTGTTATAGCCAAAAACCCGGTCCAAATCGGTGAAAGAAAACTCAAGAAACTGGGTCAGTTTGGATGACTGCGAGGGGTCCCATTTTATTCAAACCGCGAGCAAAACTCACGATGCGGATCTGTCAGTCAAAGAAGCTAAGCTTAAGGGAAGCCGCGGCTTTTTATATTTGCCGCGGCTTCAAAATCCTGCGCTTCTCATTGGCTGGTGGGCCAGCCAATGGGTATCGACGTCCTGACAGCCAATTGGCTGTTGGGTCGTCCGTTCAAGATGGTGGACCAGTGTGAGGACTCTGGCCGCGCATGCGCAGTATACAACAAAAACATTACAGTAGAAAGGCTCTGAGGGGCATATGTAGCTCCAATACTTTTGTCTCTGGTTTATGTTACAGGTAGTCCTCATTTAGAGACTGCCTTGTTTAGCAACCAATCACAGTTATGACAGTGATGAAAAAGTAATTTTAGGATGAATTCTCACATTTATAATCTTCACAGGTCTGTAAAACAGAGGAAAGCTGAAATAAGATCATAAGCACAGTTGCAGTTTCACTTAATGACTGCATTGTTAGTCTCAATTATAGTTTCAAAAGTACTAATATCTACTCATGCCTCTGGTGGTACTTTTAAGTTTTCAGGGCAAAGTCTGAGTCCTTCAGGGCAGGAAAGTGCAGCAGAAGGAATATGAGAACATGAGTTGGCTGCACCCTGACTAGCAATTTTCCAGTCCCATTTCCCAGAACAGTGAAATCCTTTACAACAGCGATTGGCATTAAATAACTTGTGGTCATTTGTCTGCAAGGAATATCCAAAGTCTTAAACTCTAATACTGCTTTCTAAAAGAGAGACTCGGGTCAAACCTGACATAAATTTTCTTCTTCTGAGTAAGCAACAACTGAGTAAAGATTCCTGCTGTCCAAATAATACTTTCCTTATATGCATCATTCATTCAAAGCTCAGTTGATCCTGGAAGTTAATGAGGCCAAGTATCATTTAGCCTAATTGAATAGATGTTGTGCTAGAGAGTAATTTGTCTTCATTACAAAACCACACAAAAAAAGACTACCACTGCAAGAGGAAGACAAGATCTTCTCTTCCCTTATAAAATGTGCCATCACAGATCAAACTGAACAATACAGAGCGAAAAATTCCATACCCCTTCACATCAAATTAAGCACAGTGGTTTCTAAGCAACATGCAAACAAAGCCACCAGCAGTGAGCAACTCTCTCACTCAGGCAACACTGCACAAGAGGAGAGCTTTCTCAGTAGTACTTTAAGTGAAGGAAAGATGAGAACTACTATTACTGTATCTTGCTGTTTATTTAGATTAGATTCCAAAGAGAAGCTCTAGATTCATTTTTCTCAATCTCAGCAACTTTAAGGGGGCTGGGAAATTCTGAGAGTTTGTCCAGACATCTTAAAAGATGCTGAAATTGAGAAACACTGGTCTAGATTGAACAAGGACAGGGAAAAATGATTTTATCTCAAGGCCTTCCCATTCTCTTTTCCTTCTACTCGGTATCTTAATATGGCAAATATAGTTACTCTTCCGTTCTCTTCTCAGTGCACGTACTGCACGGAGGTGATGAGATGAACAATTCTCCAGCCCAGCAATTGCTCTGAACAGCAGAGGAAAGACACCAACTGGTGGCCTGTCCAACTATGGGTAGTCCTTGACTTACTTCCACAATTGAACCCAAAATTCTGTTACTAAGCGAAACATTTGTTAAGCAAGTCTTATCCCATTTTACGACTTTTCTTGCCACAGCTGTTAAGTGAATCACTGCAATTCTTAAGTTAGTAACACGGTAATTAAGTGATTCTGGCTTCCCTGTTAACTTTGCTTGTCAGAAGTTCGCAAAAGGTGATCATATGACTTTGGGACACTGCAACCGTCATAAATATGAGTCAGTTGCCAAATGCCCAAATTTTGATCATGTCTCCATTGGGATGCTGCAATGGTCATCAGTGTCAAAAATGGTCATAAGTCATTTTTTCCAGTGCCATGAATGGTTGTCAAGTTGAGGACTATCTATATTTCCAATACTTATCAGCTTAGAAACAAAAGGAGAAGCAAAGACATAGAAGAGATGCAGAAAGATATAGAAGGAAAAGATACAACAATGTATGGATAACAGGCAAACAGCAACCTACAGAGCTTGGAAAGAGATGTAGATCCAACTGGTTTTCAAAGCAAACTACCACAAAAGTTGAGGAAATTTTGAAGAAAAGTAAAGAATTAAAGACTTATGCAACTAAAGAAATATAGAATGACCAAATACATACTTTCAGAAAATATACTATAAAAATGGCAGAGTTGGAAAAGATGACAGAGGAAATCAATGTTGGGATATTCAGACAAATCCACTTAGACAGAATTAGAAAACTGTCTAGTTTATCTAGATCATTAAATATTAAGAAGACCTAAGTGGCAAACATAGTGTAATAAAAATGGTTGGCAAAGATGGTAGATGGTTTTGTCTTCTTAGGCTCAAGAATAGATACAACTGGACAATGTGTTGGATACAGAAAGAACAGCAAGAAGAGGGCAATGGCAACCTTAGATCAAGGATAAGAATTAAAAATCATAACTCCTTACAAAGTACTTTTTAAAATAATGACAAGAAAATTCAAAATGATTTAATCTTAATCCATGTCTATGAAAACTGAGTTCAAAGAATGATTGTTGATAGAAATCTTTGGTTTATGCATTTGGAGACAGTTGCTAAGAATATCATTGATTGCAGGAACCACCAGCTGATCAGTTTTGGACCAAATGAAGGCCAGATGTTCCCACAAGGCATCAATCAGCAATCAAATATCATATACTTTGGTGCATGATGGTATGAGTAGAGGGTGGAGTAGAAAAGAGGATTATACTTACCAGGGTTGAGGGAAGTTAAAGCAGAGAAGATAATTGATAAGAGAAATAAATAGGATAAAATATTTTGGAATGTCCTTAGAGCTAAGTGACTAGTCAAGATGTCAAACATTTATCCAAGCATTCAGGAGCCCAATTTCACAGATCTAACTATTTTCAGACAAGCAAATGAAAGACTTCAGCCTTCATATGGAGAATTAAACAAGGAAAGTAATACAGCAGTAGGTTCTTCATCAACTTCTTTTTTTCTGGCTAATGCAAAACCATTTTTGAATCATTTGAATAAATTGCTATTTGTAGATGCATGTGTATTCTGATCTAAATTCAAATGAATTTAGAAAGGGTTGAATATCTCTGCAATGCTCCTGTCAGCCTCCCAGGTAAGCCAGATAGGAAGCACAACTCAATGAATTAATTCTATTTTAACACAAGGCTACATTAATAGAATCCTGCAAGCCTGAAAGCACAAACTTCCTGCCACCACTTTTAACTGCTTGATCCAAAGACAAGTCCTTCCTAAGTTTCTTGCTCTGATCATTAAACCTGACTATGATCTGACTGTTTTCTAGGTAGCATTTCTTCCTCTTGTTCCTCAAAGTCATCCACAGATTCCATTACAGCTTCTCACCATTGGCTCAAATAAATAATAAAGTCCTGGATAATGAAAATGAAAATCCTCATATGGGTTTTATCAACCCTATAAGTGGAAGATAATTAGCTAAGGCTGTTAATTTGCCATCATCCATTATTTTTGCCCTTTAATTGGCTTCACAAAATTTACTCTTCCAGAACAGAAAGAAGATTAAAATCTGCATTAAGGAACACATCCAAAAGAAATCTTCGATGGATAGACAGAAAAAGTGTCAGAGGAAAAACCAAATTATTTTGGTTGTTTGTCCCAAAATGGCAATAACTTGATTTTGATTAATTGAGAAAGATAAGGAAGGCTGAGACTTGAATGGAAAATTGGCAGCGAATCATTCTTTCCTTCTAGGACAGACTTGGAGGTGAACTAGAAGAAAATATTTTCATATCGCTGACAAAAAGCTACACATGTCCATGAAACCATCAGGAACACAGTTCAACATGACTGACCCCTTTTTTGAGGGAAGGATTCTGCTGACAGACTGTGCTCTGAAAAATGTGTTGTCCCCAGGATACCTGTGACAGCTGACTGGCAGGCCTCAAGAGTAAACAATAATAGAGCTTTCCATAACCAACATTAGGAAGCACCATGTTCCCTGACTTTGCTTGTGGAATAAAATTTCCTGCCTTGGGCGAGGGCAGAATCTCCAAAGTCCCTTCCATTCCCAGGATTCTATGTTCTATATTTCTTCTCATCCTCCTGTTTTTAAAGGGGAAAAATGTATTCTAACTTACTAAATGGAGCTACTCGAACATAAATGAGAGGATACGTGCTTTAACATTTTTAGTTATTTTTACTGATTTTATTTTAAACATGCATATTACTAGGGAATAGTAGTAATTAGGGAAGAGACTAATAAAAATAGATGCCAAATTTTGCTCTGTATTATTCCTAGCTATATAACAAAAGATAGTACAATTTTTCTTATCTTTACATTTTCATTTTTTCATTGATTGTACTATATTTTTCCCTTGTATTTGCATTTTTTGTCTGTAACCACCCAGAGTTTTCAAGATGAGTGGCATATGCATTTAAATAATAATAATAATAGAAAAGTTAAGAAGGCAAAAGAAGCACAATGGTGAAAAACATGTTACCACAACAAATAACTAATATGCCATCTAAAAAAACTAGCTAATATCCAAATTATAGTGAAAAGTTTAATATTGGGAATGTCAATAGTTCAAACCACCTCAGTTTGTCAACTTTGGAGAAAATAAACTTATTCTTTCTTTAAAGGGTGATAATAATGTGTCTGATGCCACAACATTTTTCATCGGTCCATCCATCCATCCATCCATCCATCTATATCCCTCCTTTATTATTTTTATAAATAACTCAAGGTGGTGAACAAACCTAGTGGAACTTGGGCATGACTAAAATATGTAGCTAAATGCTAAAATCAGTAGGAGTGAGGACAAAGCAATGTGCTTTCCTTATGAAGGCCCTGGCTGAAGTTTGCAATTAAAGCATAAGCTGAGTTCCGTTTCAGTCACACATGGAGATAATAAGAATGCTTATAAATAATTTTATTGTGCAAAATTAATAGAAGAAACTATAAGTACAAGCAACAATATTAATGAAAAGTATGAGTGTACTATTAATTGTAAATTAATAACCACTCAGATGGAAAGGAGAGGCTAGAAATTAAGTACTAAACAGATTGCCCCCTTTCCCTGATCTACTATCAGAAATTCCAATGTTGACAGTGCTTATCAACAATCAAGACAATTTTCAAAAATAACTTTTGAGTTGTTGATAACATCTACTTATCCTTACAATGTCATGCATGTTCCATCTACTCTTTGGAGGTTTTGCTTTATATTCCCATCTAGCTACACTGGCCAGAAGTGCATGTAGGTGGAGCAAAAAGAGAAAGTTCTGTTCCATATCCATAATCTGGTGGAAGCAGACTTCTCCTACTGGATCCTGGGCTAGTCATCTCTCTCCAAGGGGCCAATAAATGGGTGGATGCTGAGCCCCTCCAATATATTTGTTTGTGGTTTCTTCCAGTTATGTTTGAGAAACACCCCATGTAAGGCTTTTTTTTTAAAGGGGGGGATTATCCTGCCCAACTCAAGGCAGCAAAGAAACTTAATGCTCCTTCTCCTGCTATTTTCCCCACATGTCACCCTTTGAGGTGGATTGAGCTGAGAGAGAATGACTGGCCCAGAGTCACCCAGCCAGCTTGTCTACTATCTGCCACAACATTTTAGTCAAGCTTATCTGAGAAGAGGGAAAAATAAAATATATGTACATGCATTGCATACATTTACAATGCACATACAATGTACCATCCAATTTCTTGCAAATCCACAAGGAATTGATAGAATTGGAACACAGGACGATTTTTCCATAAAGACTATGAACTTCCCACATCTTCCACCGTTTTGGGGCATTCTTTAAGAAAGTGAAATGGAAGAGAGACAGATTTGACTAGTTATTCTAGGGGGAAATATGCTAACTCTATAAACCACTTAGAGAGCCCTATAAGCAGTATATAAGTCTTAGTGCTATCGCTATTGCTATATAACTGCAGATATCAAAATATTAGGTTCCAAATCTAAGTTGAGGTATAAAACTAATTGCACTCTCCCAGACATCAGTGCTTGGATTTACTGATTTATGAATAAACCTTAATTTCCTGGATCAGCATAACATGCCAAATCCAAAAACTGAGTAGATGGATTCACACGACATTTTAAGCCAACATCAAATAAACCACATTCTGGTTTAGAGGAACTCTGCCAATATGTTCCTCATTTTGTCAGTGATGTTAATTTCTTACCACAGTGCCTCAATTCCATAAATATATAATTCTATCATGCCTCTATTAAGAAATGAAACAGGATGCTGCCCCATGAAAATCTGTTCAACAACAAGGTCATTTTAAAGTTCAAAACTGGGTTTTTGTTCCAGCAGAATAGCACGTAGCAGCCCGGTTACTGTGGTACTTGATACAATTACATACATACATACATACATACATAGAATGGAGCTGTTGTGTCTCTTTAAATACTGGTGGGAGGGCGTGGTGTGCTGGGCTGGTTGGCTGTCTCTTAATTGA
>JAEANM010001215.1:0-29143 GCA_017656035.1 Myanophis thanlyinensis
CCCTGGCTTCTCCCAAGCATTTCTTTGCTTGGTATTTGTGGAAGAGCCACACTCAAGGGGCCAAAGAGCCACATGTGCCTCGCGAGCCGCAGTTTGCTAACCACTGACATTGGAGAAAAAAACTGTCCTTGTGTTTAGTTGTTCTGATGTGCAGTGCCTTATAGCATCATTTGAGGGTAGAAGTTGAAACAATTTATGTCCAGGATGTGAGGGGTCCATAGACATTTTTACAGCCGCATTTTTGACTCTTGCAGTATACAGGTCTTCAATGGAAGATAGGTTGGTAGCAATTGTTTTTTCTGCAATTCTAATTATCTGTTGATGTCTGTGTTTGTCTTCATTGGTTACAGAGCCAAACCAGGCAGTTATAGAGGTGCAGATGATATAATTCCTCTGTAGAACTGTATTAGCAGCTCTGTATTGGACAGTCTGAGTTTTCTGTTATGTTGAAAGCAAACAATTCAGACCACAATTCCCTAATACCTGCAAAGAAGAATATTATTCTGTGTGCAATGAGCTGGGTGAAAGGTATCTTTATCATTTCACTCCAGAGAAAGGCTCAGAAGTAGGAAAATCTGCTCAAATGATTGCAGATAATCAGGTGTATTTCATGAAGAAAGGCATTGACAAAAGCTTGAAGGCCATTGGAGGAGATTCTACAAATGTTAATACAGGCTGTTAAGGTGGTGCTGGGTAGAAGTCAAGCTTGACCAGAAGTTGATCTATTGTAAAGGATCTCTCTACTGATCAAGCATGTGGATATAGGATCACATAAGCAATAAGGACAGATCTTCTCACAGATTTAGCTTTTTTGGAAATTGGTCTCGTAAGCCATTCATGCTGGTTGACAACTGCAAATAGGCTTTGTAAAATATTTCAAAAATGTCTTTTGAAAAGCTATGGCAAGGCAAAACTCTCAAAAACTTAATAGTGATAGTGGAATACATTATTGATGTGTACTACCCTTGCTGGTTCAAAATCAAAGTAAAACATTCCTGGATTGAAGGCCAGCATCATGTGTTGTTCCAGCTGCAGCAAGTCAGACCAGAAAAGAAGGCTGTAGTAGATGCTGTTTTGCCAACAATTCAGTGCTCAGCATGGTATGCTTTCAGTGAAATGATAATCCAGACCCTCTTGTTATTCAAATGACATTCAAGAGAGAACTGGTGTCCAAAAGATCATTGACTTGAGAGTGTAGACGATGATGTGCTGGGAGATTTTTCTGTACGTGCAAGAAAAATGTCTTTAATCATTTCATTCTGCTAGAACTGATTGATCTGAAGGTGTATATGAGCCATTTTTGACATGCAAACTGTCTACAGTGGAAATTGACAAACCAATGTAAATACTACAGTGGCCCTATCATGCCCAATCAATGGAGAGATGTGTGAACCAGGTCACAGAGGCAGCAATCAAAATGTATACATATGAGAAACGTGAGGGTTGTATCAGAGACCAAGAAGCAAGTTGGCGGCTAATGTCGAAGAACAAATCAAAACAAGACTTGACGAAACTTGCTTAAACATTTTTGTAACTCAGATAATTCCTTTCAGATGTTAGTTTATGATTATTATTATGCATAGATTATTTTTTGCTTAGCTCGGTAAGATTCATGCAGAAAAAAACTTTAATTTTTGTAGCAAAAGGTGTAATTTTGAGAAGAAGTGTAACAGTATTTGGGTTACAAAACACTTTTGTGGGGTATATGATCAGTCTTGGATTTACCACACTAAGCTAAATATTGTGCAAAAATAACAGCAGATTTGAATTCTTTGTGTAAAAACACATTTTTAGAACCCCTCACTGAAAAACATTTCAAAAATTAATTTTAATTCCTTTAAAAGACATGCCCTATAAATGCATGATACTAGTTTTGTGATTTTAGATTTCTGTGTCTTCTGAATGCAACGTTCCTTAAATAATAACCTCTGGCAGTTTTTTTCTTTTTTTGTGTGTGTTAGAATAAATTTAGCAAGAGAAAATAGGAATTATAGTTGTTTGAATACATTTGACCAAAACTTAGTGATTGTGGTTTCCCTTCTAAATTGTAAAACAAATTGGATGTAATTTGCCAAGATTCTCAAGAAGAAAGAATGAAAATGTTAAGCTCATGTGCAGTTTGGGTGACCAGCAAACCTCAGGGCTATTTCCTCTTGTCAGAAATCTGCAGTATTGTGCATTATTTGTACTATGCAGTGCTTTAAAAAGCTCAGTTAATTTGAAAACATTTTTCAGATGCACCATATTCCTCCAAAAGTTACACCAGGCTGCTACTGATGTATATACATTACACACCAATGATATGTGGAGTGTGTGTATGTGTGTTGTACTACATGGATGAGCTTCCCTGATAAAGTTAATCTCTTAGTCTAGTTGGTACATGATAGCTGCATCTCAAATTGTATTTCTATCCTAAATTATTTCAATACTCTCCACGAGATACACATTTATCACTACTGATGTTTCTCAACTCCTAATAGAGGACATAAATTTTAGGAATAGATTAGAGTAAGTAGATGTTGGCCTTTTAGCTTTTTGTTCAGATAATTTTGGGAGGGGAGGGGCAATTTGTATTTACGTAGGTCTGGTTTAAATTTAGGTGACTTGTACCCATAGAAAAGCTACGTCTGTTTTTAGAAATATAGATAATATAAATGCTTCTCTATCTCTATTTCTCTAGCAAAATCTATATCCATTTTTGCACTTCTTTGTGTGCAAACAATATACTTACATTAAAGATGATTGTTTTTAATATAACAGTATTTTATGGGTTTTTTTAAAAGCAGGACTCACTTGCCTTGCTACCATTTTGCCTCTCTTAGCAAAAGCAAAGAAAGAACACTAATCAGGTGTAATGTGAGACCACCCAAAAGATGATTATGGTACTAAGGAATGGAAAAAATAATTATGTGGATGGGTAATGACAGATTACATTGGAATATCTTTTTAGTAGCTGCTTTTGGAACAGTTTGGAAGACAGATATTTCAAACTTCTGGAATATCTGATGCCCTCCATATTTTTGAGGGAAATTGGTATAATGCTCCCTTTAAATTTGGATGGCATGAAACTGGGAAAGCTGAACGGTTGAATGATTATGCTTCTTCATCAGAAAATAATGATGAGTGGATCTATGAGTGAATCATTATAATCAAAATGCTTTCTCATCTTCCCTTCCTCTTACGTCAAGTTACATAATTTTAAGCCTTAATACAATCAAAACTGTTGAATTTAGAAGCTTTTGACTCTTTTAAATTCTTCTTGCCTTCCAAATATGGAAGAAATGTATCTTCTGTATGTGCCTTATTATCCTTCCCTACATTGATTCTTTTAAAATGAAAGTTGACTTGAAAGAAAATAATTGTGTATGGTATACAACCTATCCAGTTTTAGATCTAATTTCCTTGCTATTTTAAATAAAATAAATATTCATTCTCCTATTTGCAGTGCAGTTTTAGAATGTAGAATGTAAGTAAGTCTTACCCATCTTATGTTTCTTATATACTTATCTAATATTTCTTCTCTTTGAAATACAGTAGAATTCTTCAGTTTAAGAGAACTGATTTAGCATTTTGTGCCAAACTAAAAATTCCATTATCTTACAGTTTATAATCCATCTTCTGTTGATGTCCTCATTCTGTATGGATGTCAAGAATTTTATTGCTATAAATTCTGATGATGGGCAGTTTACAAGCTCACGGGGGATAAATGTATGAGTGGCTCCTAGCATTGGTGACAACAGGGAATTCTTAGTTTAAGGCTAATGACATGTTGGGAAAAACCATTTGGATGAGGTAATAATTTGTTTTTTCTACTTCTAACCTTTTAAAATTAATTTTCCCTTCTCCCTGGATATTCAAATTACACAGTGGGAATATACTTTTAATGTTAGGTCAGCTGCTTATCTTTCTGTCTAAACTTTCATTTAAAAAACGATCCACGCTTGATCATATCTTATCAATGCTTAATCATTGGGTGGATTGCAAAATGCTGGTCAGAATTGGTTATATTGGTCAGAATGATATAGATTGACCCCCCCCTGCACAATAAATATTCTTTTTTTTTTACCAAGACATAACTGGATGGTTACTATGGTGGCATTATTGGAGAATGAGAATGAAGTATGTGTAGGAGGTTGAAAAATTTGGACAGCACAGCCAGTACTTTTTCATAGGGTGAGTTCTGAAATGACTAATGTTCTCAATAATGAGCTGAAAAATACAGGTTGGATAAAAGATATTTTCTGAAGATATGAGAATTTTAAATAAAACACACATTTAGCACCTGCCATTATCTATAGTTGGTACTGTTAACCTTATCCCAATCTGGCAGCTTGGCGGGGGAGGGAGAGAGAGAGATGAGAAAGAGAGCCTCAAGTGTATATAAGATCAGGCAAAGCTCTAAAGGGCAGATAGGAGAGAATCCAGAGTGAGAGAAAATATTGTTATTCATTAGAGGCAGCAGCTTCTGTAGGAAATTTAAGTGAGCAAACCCCCATTTATTTTATTCTGACTTTTTTTTTTTGGTAGTTACATTCTGGTTTTTAGGGTTTTCCCTTCCCCATCCCTTTTATCTGTTCATCTTCACTTTTTATAAAATGTTTCAAACACAAATAAGATAGTCCAGGACTTATGACCAGTCAAAGTTACAAAAACTGCTCTCCCCAGTCACATGATAACATTTGGGTATTTGGCAACCAATCCACATTTAAAACCATTTGCAGACTCCCATAGTTATGTGACTGCAGCTTTTATTTTTTTGTTGGAAGCAGTCATTTACTTTCAACTTCCAGCAAAAAGAGCTAAAATGGGTTTGCTTAATAACCATACATTTGCTTAACACTGTTATGTTCACTTAACAACTACTGCACAAAAGATTGTAAAATCACATGAGGTCATATGGTTAACAACAGGTATGGTATGACTTAAGACTAATTTTTGGATCAATTGCATTAGTAACAAGGACTATCTATTATAAAAATACAAATCGGAAGCATTTTTCTTTAGTGAATAATGCTTTTTAGAAAGTTGCTTTCTTCACAAGAAAGAAAGTGATCTTTTCTTTTATAGACTGGAAGAACTGCTAAAGTATTAATTTTTAAAAAAAATCTCAAATGCATTTATGGGTCCCTTTGGGTTGCAGTATATATATTTTGCTGCTCTATTTAGTAGGCGACTTGTAGTCCCAAGATTTAGATCCACACAGCACCTGAAAAGTTGACAAGGATCATGTTGGTTTGGCACTATAATTTAGTCCTGTAGATATCCCACCTTTGCAGTTTTATTTATTTCTTTGTATCCCGCTTCTTAAGGCAGTGAACATATTCAACACACTTTGCTCTACAAGAACAGCACTGTGTGGTGGCTTGGGTTGAGAGACAGTGGTTGGCTGAAGGACACCCAGCTGGTTTTCATGGCTAAGGCGGGACTTGAACACATAGTTTCCTGCTTTCTAGCCTGGTGCCTTAACCATTAGCTTAACTTGGCTATCTTAATGTCCACTGATCTCCTTCATGACAGATTCTCTATTTCTGCTGCTCTCCTTTATGATAGATGGATGTGGTTCTGAAGGCATAATATAAGGTACATGATCCTCACATCTGCCTCAGTGATTTGGAGTCATAGGATTTTGTTAATTCCAGAAAAATGATATTTTCTCACTTGTCTTCATAGTATGTTCTGGCCTTTGGAACTTTACCTGATCCTGTATATGCTTGTAGCTCGCTTCCTCATGTTTCCTCTTCCTCCTCCTCTCTCTCCAAATCATTTTAGTCTCAATCTTTTCCTAGGTTTCCAGTTTCTGACTCACTCTATTTGTTTTGGTACCTTTGCATGGAATGAGATGTGTGGGATTGAATTGCAGTCATGCAGTTCTTGCTTTTTTCAAACAAGTATATGAAAAGCTTGTCTGGATTGTCTTTGACTGCTTCATAATCTTATCACTCTTCTGCTTACAGGGGCAATAGCAAAATTGATTAAAGAGCCTCTACATGTTAGATCTAGTCATTTTGTTCTGTTCCATGTTTGTTTGATATTGTGATTTAAGATGGTAGCCTATCTTACTCTTTCTGAGCTGCTTGGATGCTGTTTTGATATGGTGGGCTGGTAATCTCTGCCAGATGGAAGCAGTACTATAAGGAGAAGGCCTTTCCCACTCCGAAAAATCCCCTAACAGCCCCTCCTAATCTCTCATTCTCCCCAAAACTATACTCCCAGATCTCCTTCTTACTAATCAATTATATTTAACCTATCTAATTATAAATTCTTCTTGAGAATCTATGTCATGAAGGCATAGGGATATCCATAAGAGGTGGTCAAAAAATTCAAGCTGATGATCACAGTGCTATGATTGAAGCTCTGCTTGTTTTTTAAGTTATGTTGCCCGGATGTGGATGTATTTTGGGGCAATTTTCAGACACTACTACTTATTGCTCCATCACTGACAAAAAAAAAACTCTTTACATACAGGAAAGTTTCAGGAGTCAGGATAAATCCTTTGGTCCTCTCCTTCCCACTTTTTGCTTTGTTTCTGTTATATTACCAAGGTGAAAGGTGCTAATTACCACTCTGTTTTTGTTGCAGAAGTGACTCTGAAGGTTCATGTCAGTGATGCCAGCACACATCAACCAGTCACGGAAGCCTTTATCGAGATTTTTACCAACCAGGTTCCAATTGCTTCAGGAAACACCGGAGCAGATGGCACTGCCTTCATCAAGTTTCAGTATAAGCTGGACAGTCAGCTAATTGTTACTGCAACTAAACAAGCTTATGTGCCAAACTCTGCGCCATGGAAACCTGTAAGATTGCCTGGTAAGAGATCTTTATTTTTGTTCTGAGGTAAGATTTACTTCTAAAAAATGAGGGGGAAGAGGCAGAGGCAGGGACAAATATAAAACTTGTTATAATTATGATTTGATGGTTTTTATAGAATCATGGATTCGTCATATGTTATAATTGAACACTTTTGGTAATGTGAACATGTCAAGGAGTATCTTCGAACATGTAGAGTCCCTTTTCCTGATGAGTCCTTAATAAAGCCATATGTTTTAGAGGATAAAGAATAGAGGAGTAATTTACACAAGGTGGTGCCATTTGACATCTCAATGTATCTTTACCATCCCTTGACTTCAGTCTTATTCCACTGGGGAATGTTGGGAGTTGAAGACCAAACATTTTAGGGATGATAAGGTTGAGAAACATTGGGATAAACTTTGAGTCTACCAGCATGAAACAAACCTTTTGCAGTAATTCTTCCTATTACTGTATTTAAGAAATGGTGAATGATGTTTCGCCAGCTTCTAATTAAAAATTGGCAGAAGGAATGGATATGAGTCAAGGACATATTAACAGACGAAGGGTGGAGAATATTTATTTTTGCAATTAGGTTAATTCCTGTTTAGGACTTTCTTAAGTAAAGGATTTGCTATTAATATTTGAGAGTGGGAGTGGGTAAGGAAGAATCAAATTTTAACTATCACTGAAATCCAGAACTGCATTTCAGGAAAATGGCATTTGAAATAAGTGTTTCCTTTTCAAAGAAACAGTTTCTGAGCATTCTCCATCAAGTTCATTAGACATGTTGCCAGCATTCTCAATGGAAAGGAACTATTATTTTGTCCCCTCTGTCTCTATTTAAATGGCCAAACAAGGGTGTTAAAAATAGCAACAAAATGAAAAAAGTACCTATTGTACATATTTGTACAATTAACAATAGATTATTCTCAGATCATTAGGAAATAATCCCGCCTATCTTGTTCTTCTGATTATTAGTAGGATTGTTGTTTATATTATTATTATATTTTATTACATATTTTTGAGAATGAAAAATAGAAAATTAAACTACTCAAAATAAAAAAGGTCAAAAGAAAAGAAAAAATAAAGTACAACAGTACACAGAGATTGTACCAGCATCACAAAATTAAATTGGACTAAATTTGTAAGGTAGATTTTACTTAAAGTTAGATAAATTATATAGTTAGTTACACAGCTTCATTTGGTCATTAATCAGTTTTATTTGTTAATTAATTTCATTAATTAGTTTTATGTAAATTAATATACTGTATATACTATTATTTTAAAAACTGTCATTAAAATCTGAGTAATATATAAATATCAACAGCAGTAATTGATGTATAAATCATAAAATAATAATAATAATTTATGTCTAAGTAATGAAAGATCTATCCTTATTTCAAGGTTGACTCAGCCTTCCATCCTTCTAAGGTGGGTAAAATGAGGACCCAACTTATTGAGGGGCAATATGCTGACTCTGTAAACTGCTTAGAGAAAGCTGTAAAGCACTGTGAATATAAGTCTAAGTGTTATTGCTATTTAACCGATTATTGAAATTTAGAAAGCTATCACTGTATATTAAGAAAACTCCTCATTTGAAACATGATACAAACTGGTTACTAAGTTGAAAGGAATTAATGTTTTGGATTAATTCTGAAATGCAAAGCTTTTCATGAGGCCTCAGATTTTAGGGGGCAATATGTTGACTTTATAAACAGCTTAGAGAGGGATATAAAGCATTATGAAGCGGTATATAAATCTAAGTGCTATTTCTATTTTCTGGATATTGAGCCATATTCCCACAAAATACATAAGAACTACTTTTTCTATTAGAAAACTACTTTTAGAAGTATTTTGCCATTGCTTTTGCGTAGGGCTGAGAGTGACAGGCCCAAGAGGACCAATTGGCTTTTTGTCTAAGGGAGACCAGAACTCATGGTCTCCTGGTTTCTAGGCTGATGCTCCAAATCTTTAAAATATTTATGGGAAGTAAATGTATGACAGTTAACAGCAGAATGTGTTGTTATATGTTTGAGGACTGGGATAGAACAGAACAGAACAGAACAGAACAGAACAGAATAGAATAGTCTTCTAGTCCAAGCCCCTGCTTACGCAGGAAATCTTATATCATTTCAGACAAATGGTTATTCAATCTCTTCTTAAAAACTTCCAGTGTTGGAGCATTCACAACTTCTGGAGGCAAGTTGTTCCGCTGATTAATTGTTCTAACTGTCAGGAAATTTCTTCTGAGTTCTAGGTTGCTTCTCTCCTTAATTAACATCCATCAATTGCTATTGCAACCCCTGAGATATTGGAACACTGCTATCATGTCACTCCTAGTCCTTTTTATTAAACTAGACATACCCAATTCCAACAACCATTCTTTGTATGTTTTAGCCTCCAGTACTCTAATCATCTCTGTTGTTCTTCTCTGCAATCTTTCTAGAGACTCAAAATCTTTTTTACATCTTGGCAACCAAATCTTGGGGCAGTATTCCAAGTGTATTTAACTGGATATAGTATTCCCAAGTGTATTCCAATTTAACATCTGGAGAGCCACATGTTGTTGGTTCTATTTGGTTCATAATTAGACAAGTATATATTCACCAATCCAAGTGCTTAGCATTGATTTTAATTTTTTTCTTTATTAAATCATTTTGTTATTATGTAATGCTTGGTACATAGGTTGAGTTTGTATGTAAGAAAGAAATTTACCATAATGAAACAGCTGAAATTGAGAAAAATCTGATTTACAGTTAAATTTGTTATTGATTCTTCTCAAAATGTTTGCTTTATACAAAAGATTAAAATCCAAAGCAAAAATTTATCAAAGACAAAACAAAACTAGAAATGTGAATTAAAAATGTGAATTAAAAGGACAAAAAACAAAACATGAAATATATTTGAACAAAGATAAATATATTGCAGCAATTAGTTTCCCCCCTTGCAAAGCAGATCCAAAATTTATAAACTTCTATATGTATTTACAACACAGTTGACTTGTCATATATTGTGCAGTCATGTGAAAAAAGAAAGTATACCCTTCTTGAGTTCTTTTACATATCAAAACATAGTAAAAATCATCCGGTCCTTAACAGTTGTTAAATATAGGTAAATACAACCTCAGATAAACAATAGCTCATGACATATTATACTATGTCATCATTTAATTTAGAAAAATAAAGCCAAAATGGGGAAGCCATGTGTGAAAAAAATACATCTTTACTGCTCCCATAGGTATGAAGAAACTAATCAAGTATCCTTGCTCAATTGATCATCAGCAACTGTGATTACCTCTATAAAAACAAAAATTTTAGGATTGCTGGCTTCCAGCATTGAAGTGTGTATTTAAAGACATACTGTAAGAAGGGATCTTAGAGAAGCAATTGTTGCTGCCCATCAATCTGGGAAAGGTTATAGGACCATTTCTAAATAATTTAAAGTGCATTATTCTGCATTAAAGAAGATTATTCAGAAATGGAAAACATTCAATGGAAAACATTCAATACAGTTGCCAGTATTCCCAGGAATGGATGTCCCAGCAGGAGCCTCAGATCAGACCATGCAATGCTCAGAGAAATTGCAAAAATTCAAGAGTTGCATCTCAAACTCTTCTGGCCTGAGTTAGAATATTATACTGTAGAATTAGAAAAAGATTGAACAAGTATGGTTTGTTTGGAAAGGTGGCCAGGAAAAACATCTCCTCTCTAAAAAGAACAGGGCAGCATGGCTTAAGTTTGCAAAGTTGCATTTGATCAAATCACAAGACTTCTGAAATACTGGACAATTGAGATGTTTGGCCATAACACACAGTGCGTGTTTGGTGAAAACCAAACACAACATATCAGCACAAACATCTCAGATCAACATCAAGCCACAATACTGGAGAGGTGATGATTTCAACTTGTTTTGTAGCCACAGGACATGGGTATCTGGCAGTCATTGAGTCAACCATGAACTCATCTGTATACAAAGTATTCTAGAGACAAATGTGAGGCCATCTGTCCAGCTAAAGCTTGGCCTACATTGGGTCATGCAACAGGATAATGATCCCAAGCATACCAGCAAATCTAGAATAGAATAACTGAAAAAGAAAAGAATCAAGATGATGCAATGGCCCAGGCAAAGTCCAGACCTCAACTTGATTAAGAGGCTGTGGCACGACCTCAAGAGAGCTATGCACAAATGCCTGTGAAACCTCAATAAACTGAAGCAATGTTAGAAGAAGAATGGGCCAAAATTGTTCCACAACAATGTACTTAATTTTTCACACATGGCTTCTCCATTTTGGCTTTCCTTTTGTAAAATGAATATGACATGGTATAATATGTCACATCATATTGTTCATCTGAGGTTGTATTTAACTATTTTTAAGCACTGTTAAAGCCAGATTATTTTTACTATATCCTGATACATAAAGCCATAGAACTCAGAAGATATATTTTCTTTTTCTTTTTCACATGACTTACATATGAAGAAAAAAATAGTTAACAGGTTAAGCAATAGCAAAGTTAAAAGTCAGTGTTTGTAATTTACTCATAGAAACTCTACAATGGTTTCTTATCTACTATAAATCACCACCAAGCATTATCTCTGATCTGTTCAGGATCAAATACCTTTATTTAGCTCTTAATAATAAAATATTACCTTAAGATATTAATTGGGAACTTTTCCAAAATTGCATCTTATTTCCAAAGTTTATAAATCTCTGTTGTAAATAGCTCTATAGCATCTATTGTTGAAAAACCACAGCATTTATCTTGTCAAGAGAGTCCGATCCATCCTTCGTCTATTCCATTATGTCAGAATGTATTCATATTCCTTTTCATTTTTTCTGGCAAATCTATAATTTTCAGACCAATTACTTTTTTCACATGTGGCAGCAACAGATTTTAATTCCTCAGATTGCAAATCAAATCCAACTGTATTTTCTGTTTTTAGATATCGTCCTGAGTTTGGCTCAAAGTGTTTGTTGTCCCATCAAATTTTGTTTATATTTTCAAATATAATATGAAATATGTTTATAGTTTCAAAAGAAAAGAGAGCATTCTTTTTTAAAACACTTCCCAGAAAATTTTATCTCTATTTTGGAATTTTTTAAAAATATTTGTTCTTTCCAAGGACAAAAGCAGATAAATCATAATTTAGTGTCCACAAAGAAAGATTGAGATAGAGTTTTTTCAGAACCAAAAATATTTTTTAAAAGGGGAATTTTTCCATCAAAAGTTAAGAAATAAATATCAGAATTCTTTCTTTTTAAGAGCTAGAAGAACAAAATTTGTAATCTTATCCTATATAAATCTATTTGCATTATTTTTTCTGCCAGAAAGTACATTTTAATTGTGGACTTCCTTACTATGAAAATGAAAAAGGTTTCAAGTTTAATAATAAACAGTAAAAGAACAGAAAAATAAAAGTTGTAAAAGTACAGCAAGGGGTTATAAAATAAGTCAGCAATCAGCTCATTGTAAAGCTAAAAATATTAAAGCTTTAAAAAGTTCAATTAAAATTAATGCGTGCTTAGGAAAAATTAACAGCTGAAGGGAAAAAGTAAGAGACTCAACCTTCCGATTGTTGCTTACCAAGAATTGTGGTCTTCAAGATCCTTTATTTTCAGGTGCATGATCATCCGAAAGTCATCTTGGAACTTTCTTAGTTTCTCCTTCATAAAACATGGAACAAAGCCATTAAGTTTTGGCAACATAAATTTGTTATTCTTGGTAGCATTTTTGAAAGTTAAATGTGTTCTATTTCTATAAGTTGCTGCAATTAACCATCTTTGATCCCTATTTCAAATCTCACTTAGTTTTCTTCCCGCCTTTGCTAAGAAGGTTTGCAATTTTTACAAATATCTTTCCTCTGAAAAAGCTTGCCATGCAGATTCATTTTAAGTAACATTGATGAGAGCTTTACATCACTGTGGATTAGAAGGCCAAAAAGAAAAAGAAAGCTTGACAGCACACATGGATGCCCACACAGACTATCTGCAACTCCTTAAAACAGCTGTTATTCTTATGATAGGCCAGCTATGTAAGGAATTCCAATGCAAACTCATCTACCAGAAGGAAGGTTATAAACAAGAATCAAAACTACAGCATAATTTAAAAAACTAATAAACTTTATATACATCAGTCACATCATGTCAGTTCCATCAACAGTTGGAAACAGATGCTGCGCATGTGGTTAGAGAAGCATCTTTTTATATTCAAATATTTCACACCAAGGCGTTTTTTGGTTTGTCACTAAGATTATAAATCCTACAATGACGATTGTGGGGGGAAAAGTTCATATGCCGTATAACTTTTCTGAAATATTTCATTAGTCTCTCCATGAATTTTTGCAACTTTAAGCTTAACATTTGCCTCTAAATCTCTTTACTACAACTTGCTTAAATATATTATTTGGTATATATTATCATCCGATGAAGGTATACATGCAATATCTAGAAATTCTGTTGTGTTAATAAATATTTAATTAATTGCTTCCTGTCCCACTGGAATACTACAATTAACCTTTATTTTTTTAATACAGTGTTTTCTTCCTTGAGCCTTGGCCTTCTTCCTGAGCGGTCAGCTACTCTGATGGTGTATGAAGATGTTGTCCAGATAGTCTCAGGATTTCAAGGTATGGTTGCCTATAGAGTTGTTTTCTTTATATTGTCCAGAAAAGAAGGAAATATTATTTATGAAGCATCTTGTAGCTCAGTATTATGGCTTTTAATTTCATTCTATTATATGATGGAGAACCTGAGCATGTTAGCTAATTCACCTTCTTTGTGCAGTTCCTGGAGAAGTCTCTGTCCCCGTTTTAAAGGGAGAAGATCTGTGGTTGGGATTGCCCCTATTTGATTCTGGTATAATCAAGAGCTTTCTAATTACAGGAGTGTTGCCAGTTCCCAAATGTGAAACACCAGCTGAGCCAGTGAAGTTAGCTGGTTCTTCCTGTCCCTAATCTGCAGAGGATCTTTTTTATATGTGTGTGTTACATATATATAATTTATAATATATTTAATTTATAATCACATATATAATTTTATTGTATTTCTTAAAAAGAAAAAATATAGTCAAGGAAATTTAAAAAAAAGCAGTAATGTACACACACCTATGTTAATTATAGTATGTCAGATTTTAGCTAATAATTTATCTATGCTTGCAAAGTATTATGAAATCTGTGCCTAAGGAAAATGTGTTTCAATTAATTAATTATTGATAATTGATTGTTCGGTCATGTGAAGGACTTATTTATGTATGAGAGTCAGATTTAAATAATGTTACATTTATCCAAGGTAAGATTACTGACATTAACAATGTTTTGCTAGTATAATATATGTAATTAAAATGGAGAAAAATGATAAACTCTCCTTAAAGTCAAGCTAATATCATCATGACTGCATGGAAGTGTCCACAAAGTTTTTTTTGGCAATGATTCCAATATGTTGTGTTCCTAAATGCATTTAATTTGTATACTGCCAAATTGATACAGATTCTGGGTACTTTACAAAACAACAGGAAAATGCTCATAAACATTGAAATTATGAATAATAAAATGAATTATTACTCAACATTTCAGAATGGTTCAGACAGTGGTATTCCCTGTGTCACTTTACAGAAACAAACGTTGGACATTGATGCTATTGAACTTTTGTGTTGGAGAAGACCAAGGAAACAAACAAAGGAATTAACAAACAAATCAATCTAGAATTCTCCTAAGGAATTCTTAAAGAATCAATGATCAGGGTCAAATTATATTTTGGACACACTATACGAAGACTAAGCTCTCTGGAAAAGGTCCAGCAGCAAAGTGGATGGCTCAATTATGTGGTGATGAATGCATTATTGTAGTATCAATTTCGGATCAGAGAAAGTTTATCTGTATGATTGCTAAAAATCAACCTTAAATTGATGGCCTGTAATCAACAAAATCAGCGTTTCAAACATACAACATAATTGCAATGATAGTGTTAGTGATTGGTAAATGAATCATCACAAAATCAATTAATTAACATAAAACAATTAAATGATGTAAAATAAAGTAAAATGAAAGCACCTTCTTTGAGGAGGTCTTTTAACTTGCCAGTCTATCTACAGCTCTGGGATTTCCTCATGGTATTCTATTTGTATTGATGGCAGAATAAAATTTAAGGTAAAACCTTTCTCTGTGCATTTTAGAAAGCAAAATTTTAGTGGGCTGGTTATGGATGGATGGACGGATGGGCACAGACAGATAGACAATTGATCAGTCTTCCAAAATATCAAAATATAAACCAAAAATCAAATTTCAGAGTAAAATACATAAAAGAAAATACACTAATATAATACTTTGTGATAAATACATGGGATCAACATTCAGATAAACATCATCTTTACAGGATGCCCCAATCTGTTTGAAGTAATGGGCTCTTAGTTCAATTTTCTTAACTATAGCATTCTGCTCATGGTGTATAAATCAGAACCCAGGAGGAAATGGGACAATCAGCAATTCAGATCCCAGTGGGTTTTTCTTTCAAGTAGGTATGTTAACTGTCTGAGCCTAAGAAGAGCACATAGTTAATCAAAGGAAACATAAACAATATCTTCATTGGCTAGGGAGACATCCTCTTGTGATATGGCAGGTGGTGGAAGTACCCATATTTGGCCATGGAATCCAACAATTCCAATCTGGTTCTAGAATAGCCCCTACATGAGAATTGTGCCCATCTCTTTGACAGGGTTATTTTGTATTTCTCAAACTGAAAAGTAGTTTGTTTTTAGCTAACCGATAAAAACTCTATTTGTTTCCAGTAACTCCATGTCTGTTTCATCACTGATATCTAGGACTCTCTGTTTAAAATTTTCCTTTCTGGGAGGAACTGAGAGTAAATACTGTGAGGAAAACCCATGCTGTGCAATAACTTTAGTAAGGCAGCTTATCCAGGAATTGAACTCAGTCATATTTATCTGTTCTACTAAACATATTTTTAATAGTCTATCAAGTAAGGTAGCTTTTGTAAGGCCCAACAGTTATGATACAGATTTCAGAAAACCACCGAGAAGGGTAAGGGGAGTCCTTTTTTATTGTTTCTATATTGGATTTTTATTCTTGTAAAACTCTCAGAGAGTGAATTGGGTGGCCATATAAATTTTCTTAAATAAGTAAATAAATTATGTGCCATAAGTTAGCAATGAAACTATTTTTTCCCTTAATGCTTTCAGTATAGGGTACAAGATACATAAGTAATTGTATTTAAATACATATAATCTTTCAGTACTTTTGTCTGCCTTGCCAAGCTCTTAAAATGATTTATCCATGATCTGTATTGGTAAAAAACACTCCTAAATAAGTACAACAATTCACTTGTTCAATAGGCTTCCCATTTATCTGCTGTTAAATTTCATGTTTAGGTAAATGTTTCCCTTGTTCAGTCATGTCTAACCTTAGGGGGCAGTGCTCATCTCCATTTCTTAGCCAAGAAAGCCAGAGTCATCCAAAGACGCTTCTATGGTCATGTGGCCACCCTAATTGTATACTGAGGTGTATGGAATCTCTTAACTTTCCACCAAAGTGATATACATATTTATCAACTCGCATTTGCATACTTTCGAACTACTAGGTGGCCAAGAGCTAGGGCAAATAACAGGAGCTCACCCTGTTGCACATACAAATAGTATATTTCATGCTACTTTTACTAATTACCATCATTTAGATTTGACTTATTAATGTTTATAAAAATAAGAGCATAATAGGTATTTAGCTTTCACAATAATCTTGTCAGGCCTAATTGTGAGAGTGCCTTTGCAGCTATATTATCAGCATGTGAAAGGATATTACTAAATTTATCATTGATCTTTGGCATATCAGTGTCTGAAGCATACAGGAATCCTGTAATATCAGTGATATAGAGGTTAAAAGTTTTAGAATTAGAATACAGCCTTCTCTGATATCATTATGAGTAGGTATACTCTTAATTATATTGCATGTATATAGACTTTCAAATGAATATTGGAATAAAGCCTGGGTTCCTTATTTAGGTTGGCCAATTTCTTCAACAAAATATTTCTGCTTATATAATCAAAAGCCTCATTGAGTTCTATTGTGTTTCCCTGAAAATAAGATCTATCCTTAGCTTGATTTTAAATAACCCTGGTTTGATGATAGCCCTAGTTTGATTTTTATGTGTGTGTCTAATATAAGACCTACCCCCTCCCCCAAATAAGCTGTAGTTAAGACCCTGTCCACTCTGTCCCACTGTCTGGTTAAATGAGGTGAGGCAAGGCGCATCTGTAAAAATCAAGCTAGGATAGGGATGAGGGGTAGAGCTGCCCCCCACACCCTATACTGTTTACCTTAGGACTGCCAGGCCTCCCACCCCCCCGATATCTGTCACACCGCTACAATACTTCTGCGGCCATTTGCGGCTGGACGCTACATGGCACATTATACCACTGCTGCTGCTTGCAGCCGGATGCCGCATAGTGCATAGCACTGGTGGCACCGCTTGCATGCAGTTGCACTGGCATGATGTGCCGCGCGGCCTACGAGCAGCAGCACCAGTATGACATTGTATGTGGCCATTTGCCGCATGCAGCCGCACTGGCAGGATGCACCATGTGGTGTCCAGCCACAATCAGAAGCAGAAGTCGGGCAGCAACACGACAAGTGTTGGGGTGTGGGAGGCACGGCTGCGGTGGTCCTAAGGTAAGCAGGTACAGGGTGTGTGAGGCAGCTCCACCCCCCTACCCCCATCCAAAAGTTGACATCTGCTATTCCACACTTTTTTTACATTAGCTGTCATATAATTGTAAAAACTAAAAGAACTAAGTTCAGAAATACTCTAATGCAAATCTGCTGGAATTCCTACTATTCTTTCCTGATTACATTAACTCTTGATAGGATTTTAAAGAATCAGTTATCATTTAAACATGTTAACTGAATATCTGCATTAAATTGCTTGAAAATGAAATCTGAAAAATAGGAATGTGTAGGGGAAAACCATATATTATTGAGAGGAACTTAATACTTGCTCACACCACAGCACTGTGCTTCAGATTTACTTTCTACACTTTGCTGGATTATAATTTTCTTTGTTTGTATCATGGTCAAGAGTACTGGAGTTTTAGTCCCGATGTGCTTGGAAGGTCCATGGTAGGGAAAGCTGCTATACATTTTAAATAGTCTACCATCATCTATAGACATTTTTTTTTGCTAATTATACAAATTAATCTGTGAATGTTTCTCAATTGATTGGGAATTTTAAAACAGTGTTTTCAAACTTGTTAACTTTAAAATATGTGTACATCATCTCCCAGAATTCTCAATCAGCAAAGCATTGCTTTAAACAATGTCCATTGAACCTGTTTAAGTTTGTAATGCGGTCCTAGCTTCTGTACCAGAGTCCAAAATTACAGTTAAGTCCTCCAATACCAACTATTGGCAGATGGGAATCCTAGTTTTATTTTAGAGATGGCAAGAAATTATCTATAGTAATTTCATTTTTTGCATTATGCTGCTTTTGTTTTTTATTGTGCATATGGAAAAATGTCTAGACATATTTCTGATGGAAGAGAATGGTTTCAGAGGTCTAACAGGAATTACAGTATATTATAGAAACAGTTGGTACATATTCCTGCCAAATCCTGGGCTCCTCAGAGTTAAGAAACCTTCATTTGCAAAATTGCTACTTTCTATTTAGGACTGGAAACTGGCTTGAGAGGAATTATTTCCTATTTGCCAAATGCATTAGTTTTGCTAGTAACTGTTTGTGCTCACATTTTGTTTCACAAGGTTGCTATAATGATTTCAACATGCTGTTGATATCACTGTGTTTTAAATTAGCAATTGGTTGCTTTTCAAGCTGACATTTTTGCAGGACAGTTTTATGACCTGACTGTAAAGAAAACCCACATAGCACATATTTTGAGGTAGGGGTTAATGATTGTCAGCATAGCTTCACAAATGGCAAATAGCTTAATATTGCCAGAAGATAAGTTGCAATATGTAATCATCTAAATCAGGAGTGAGCAATAAATTTTCTCAAGGGGCTACATGAAAAATTTGGACTATACTGGAAGGGCCAAAACAATGCGGCTGTGATGATGCATAGGCATGCATGCATGCATGCATATGTAAATTGAAAAAAACAAATAGTTGCTTTCAAAATAAAAGGAATGCAGCAGTATTGTGTATATAGTGTATATTTATTTACATTTGATTTCTAATTTCCAATTGACCTCACATGGGCCAGAGTGACAGCCAAAGGGTTAGATATGGCCCATGGACCATAAAATACCCAGCTCTGCTGTAAATCATCATGAAGTTATTGAAAGGTTTTGTATTTTTCTCTTAGATTGCATGAATTTTGTGTATAAAATCCCATTTGGTGATGGTGATGAAGGTTTTTGTATTCTACCTGTCTTGTTCCCATGTTTTTATTTTCTACTTGGTGTTTTGCATTTGCATTTTATTGTTACACTTTGAACACCATTTGATGGAAAAACTGATATAAATCCTAGAGGAATGTAGAGAAGAAAGGTGCATGTGCTCATTTCTGTACCAAATCAAAGGGATCTTTAGATATGTGCTAGCCTCCGGTTTACAATGATATACATTGAAATTTTAATATGGATTGGAATTGTGTTAGAATTCCAGTGCAAGCAACAATAAATCTTTAGGAGAACACCATTTCTTATGAGGAGGTATTAAAACCTGGATTTCATACTATTTTAATCATATTATTTTAAAATAATTTGGTTGGCTTGGTGGTTATGAACTTTACTGATATTTACTGAATGAAAAATCCTGATTAGCATAAACTGATTTGCTACAAGGAGTTAAATTCGGATCAGGAAAGGTTATTTTACAAGTTTGCTCTCTACAGTGAACAAGAAGCTTTTGGGAATACAGAAACAGCTGTTCTAAATCTTCATTTGCATGTTATGCAAAAGTTTGCAGATGGGGGCCTTGCTGTGTTTGTAAAGAGTTTTGTTGGCGGTATGAATTTGTGGCTTTGTAAGCAGATGCCTAATGGAATCTAAACTGATAAATACTACATGAGGCTTTCTCTGTCATTTTGCCAAGAATAGAATCCTTCCAAAACCATAAAATGTTTTTGAACCCAGACATGATTGAAAGTTCAGTGAAAAAAAAAATTAGTCTTCCCCATCTTGATGTATTTCCTTTACGTTAGACTATACCATCCATTATCCCTAACCAGAAGGTCACTAGCTGTGAATCATGAGGTTGGAGGTCTACATACCTTTTTCTGAGAAAGCTGGCATAAATCATATAAGTTAGCAGTCCTTACAGAAATCTTATATATGTGTGTATGTATGTATGTATGTATGTATGCATGTATGTACTGTATGTATGGTATCTTATAGTCAAATTTCTTTAGTCAAATCAAGTCAAATCTCTAGCCTTGAAGCTTTTAGGTGGTGGGTATTTCCTTCTGAGAAAGTTAAGTTGTGACTCAATAATCAGAACTCTAAGGATCCTATAAGATGGAAGCAGTAGTCATTGCTGGACTTACTGTACAAATAAACAGTAATATAGATAGATATTCCTCATTTTTGGCGTTATGTCCTCGTTGACAAAGCAATTGTCATTGTACTTTGATACATGTAAAAACTTTCAGAGATGCTCAAACTTAAGGCTGATCATGTAGGGTTTTTTTCATATACTGTATGAATTTTACTTAAAACTCCATCCAGTTTAAGGGATGTTTCAGATAGCTCTTTGCCTTGATAGCACTCCCCTAAAGACCTGATAAGCCTTCCTCAGTCTGATGTTCTCTAGATAGGTTAGGAAGACCAAACTTATAGAGAGCTTCATGTTGGAGAAGTCTGTAAAGGAAGTGGATAAAATATTGAGGTCTTGGGTGACTATTAGTCTCTTCTCATGAGGGGAAAGGACAGACAGGAAATTAACAAAGGGCAGATCTGAAGATCAAATTGATTTTTATACTCTGCTTTACCACTTCTATTTACATTGTCACTTATCTGAGTTCAGGACTTAATTGTATTGAAACTTTTATTGTCTAAATAGTATCTAACATCATTTAAACTTCTGGAAAAAATATTAAGTAATTCAGTTTTCTCTCTGACATTAAATAAAGCAACATATACTTGAAACATATCCATAATAAGTAGGACCATGTGATACAAGATAGTGAAAAGGAAAGCTCAAGCTCAGATAATCTTGATAGAATGATAAGGTATGAAAAAAACCTCAAAGCATTGCTATTGATAGTAAATATATAAAAGTGTCATGATTTGGTATACGCTAAGTCTACATGAGCAGTGCCATTTTTTATGCTTCTATTTTTTATTTTTATTTTTTTTGCCTGTTGCTAGGTGCACGGATCCAACCCAAAGTCCATTTTCAAAGAAGAGCCCTGAGGCTACCAGAGAATACTAGCTATAGTGACCTCACAGCATTTCTTACTTCAGCTAGTTCACCCTGGGAAGTGGACAGTTTTCCTTATTTGCAAGGCTATGATGGCAATGGAACTGGTAGATGTTTAATCTTTATTCTTGGCATTTGTTTTAATTTATATGAGACCATTTGGCTTAAATATTCTTAGAAATCCATCTTTATATAGTCAAAGACATCTCTTTTTCTCTGTTGGCAAAGGAGAGTATTAACACATGATAAAAATCATGGAAAAAATAGAATTAAGTGAGCTCCATAAATAAATACTGTGGAAGGAATAGTTTAATATTTTATATGCTAATGCTTTGAGATCAAGCCTTCTAATTTTTACCCACAAATGTGAATGCCAATCAGTTCTCTGTGAAGACTAAGACAGACATAGGACATCAGAAATCAGAGTTTGTTATATTACATTTTCTTGGCAAGTTTGTGCCTATTCCTTACTTCACAGTCTTTATTTTATCTTCAGTTTCCCTCTGGTCATAACTTGACTTTGACTGCCCTGGGAACATAGGGCTGCTTTCTGTCAAGCTAGTCACATGGTCAAGCTAGAATCAGATAAATCACAATCTGTGATGGTCAGAAAGTGTTCTCTACTCCTTTAAAATATTGGTAAGATGATTACAATTTTAAAAAGTAACCTACTTATTCACAACAAGGCTCTGAAACAGCTTCTGAATGTGCCTTGCAATCCCCTCTCTAGAAACTCATCAGGCTATTTGATCTTCCAGTTATTTTTTTTTTAAATCAGTCCTTTTAATTAAAAGCAGATGCATGGGAAGTGAGTATACATGGCAAAGCACCAGTTTATAGTATTTTAATTTTTAATATTTCTGGTACCTAGAAATGGCATACCGGCAGTCTTGAAAAATAAAATTAATAAATGCTGCAATGTGGTACTTTTCTTGGAAATAATTTTGCTTCCCACCCTCTCCAAAGGAGGTGGAAAGATGGAGGGGTGGGAAATAACATGAACATTTCTTGACCGATCAAAATGAAAGTGGGAGTTATTTTGTAATGCTGCCCATAATATGTTTTCAATATTCCAGATGTGCCCATTGGCCCAAAGTGGTTATATAATACTAAATGGTGAAGCCTAATTTCTAGGGGTTATTTATATTAAGAAATTTGGAAAAAATCCCATATTAATATATGCTTTGTAAATGTATCCTCTTCCTCTTCTCCATTACCATCTACCTTAGAGTGGTGGGGAATAAGACAATATTCTTGAAGTAGACAGGCCCAATGCTTTGGGGTTGAAATGAAAACATGAATTTTCAAAAGGCTTCTTATTTTATTGAAAACACAGGATAAAGGTTCTACTAACAATTGGCACAGTTGTTAAATAATTCTAGCAGTATGATGTGACTTTATTCTGGAGGCTACAGAATGGATGCTATAGAGCCAGACATGGCTCATTTCTGCCTCACACAGTTACATTTTTTACATCAACTATGATAAAGTTCTGTTTTGCTTTGTTTTGTGTGTTTTATTTAAATATGGGTCTTTTCCGTGATAGTTTTACTGGTCCCCATATCTCTGCTACACAATGAATCAATTATCTGTCTGAATATATATACAGAGATTGGAACTATAATACAATTTGAATTTGCAAAACATTGTTCTAAATGTGTCAACTTCTGATAATGGGAAAATAATTATTACAAATATTTAAGTAATGAATATCTTTATTTAATGACTTTAATATTATGTATTGTGCATTTTGTAACACTATTCATTTTTTTACAGGAAATAACACTAGGTATGATCTTACTCCTGTCACTGCAGTTAGTGTTCATTTACTCAGAAGTGATGGGACTCCAGTTCCAGTGAATGGGCCCATCTATGTAACAGTGCCTCTCCCTGCAACCAGCAACTTGAAACATCATACCCACGTGCCAGCTTGGAGGTTTGACCAAAAGTTTGGTAAGCAAACTTATTTTTGATTCCCACTATGTAAGCCAGTTTATTCATGGTCTCTAGCAGAAATGTATTTCTACTAGGTCAGGCATGAAGTCTTGTATTAGTTCAAGAACAATTCTGTTTGAGTATGGGAATTTTCCTGTCCAATTTTATTATATTATTTGGTATAAGGTTTATAAGGCTTAAAGGGGTGGGAGGTGTGAAGCACAAGTAGACAATATATTTAATATAAGCACTAGTATATTCAAATGCCAATGTAATTTTTGGTTGATAAGGGATTGAGGGTTTAATTAAAGAGCATAGCTTCCATTAATCCAGTATTTATTTGTTTTGGTTTTTATTTATGAGGCAAGACTGTTAGAGATTTTATTTTTATTTCTGTGAGAGGAGAGTGAGAAAGAGCCACACATGCCTACTTTCCTGCAGGAAGATGCCTATTTTTTTACCCTTCCTATTTCCTGTTCCATAACTGTACCATGATATATAACATTAGTAAATGTTTATTTAAAACCACCACACACACATACACAAAGACACATATTTAGTTAAATATTAAGTGAAAGTAATCAGGTATAAGTGTATTGGTAACAGCTAAGTGCAACTGTAAATGGTATTAATTTGACAGTTCAAATGAAGAACTTCCTCTATAGTACTGTATTTCAACATCTGTTTCCTATGGAATATACATGTTAAACATTCCATAATAAGTTTATTCATATTTTCTTTATTTAAAACTATAAATTCAAATGGCATTTGACACATTTTATTTAATCTTTATTACTATTAAGTCATCAATTACAAAAAAAATCAAAACGGGATAATGATATTATTATCAATCCTTGGGAATTCTATGGGCCAGATCTCTCCATGTCTTCCAGTGTTGAACTAATTCTTTGTTGTTCTATATACTCTGGATAATGTCAATTTTGATGGTGTCCAGGGTCCATGTCCTTTGGCAGTCTGATTTCCTTTTACCGCTAACTTTCCAACATAATTACTTTCTCCAGTGAATTCCCCTGTATGACATGACCAAGATAAGTGAGACATAGTTTTGTGTCTCACTTCTTTAGGTCATGTCATGCAGGGAAATTCACTGGAAAAAGCAGTTTTGCCTTCCAGTGACCTATCTGGTGTCATGCACTCCAGAACTTGATTGTTAGTTGCCTTTGATGTCCAAGGAATATACAGATGCCTTCTCCTTCACCAAGCAAATTATTTTTTAAAAAATCTCCTTAATCTGTTGAAATATTCATTTTTATAAAGATGATGATAACAACAACAGCAGCAGCTTTGGATGCAATCCAACGATGGCATTGACAAATTTGTCATCAGTCAATTGCAGAAGGCAGCTTTATTCAGAACAGTTTCTATCCTGCAACAATATATGTAACACCATCAAACATCTAGATCTTCCTGTCCCAAGGTCTTGGTAAGAACTCGATAGGAAGACAAAAAGACTAAACCAAGTCTGAACATCTGGCTGTGTGATGATTAATAATAATAACAATAACAATAATACAGGTGAAGATGAATTGTGTGTTTTTTGGTTGAAACATCTAACTGGTCTATAACCACTCATTGCCAAGAAGTTTAACAACATACTACAAGGAGGTGAAATTTAAGAGTGACTAACATCTGATAGAACCTACTGGATAATGAAAGAACCAGCAAAAGGGAACATCAGGCAACTAAAGGCCAATTACTTGCTTACCAACAACTTTCAGATTGTTAACTTGTGTGGTAGCTGATGCAATCCAACAGCATCTAATTGAAAACAATTTCTTTCCACCTGAGCAGAAAGGAAACTGCCCTGATATCAGATGAACAAAAGATCAAAATGATTTTGGAAAACTGCAAGAGAAGGAAGACCAGCCTGAATGTAGCATGGGTTGACTACAAAAAGGCATTCAACTCTTTGTGGATAACCAAGTGCCTACAAATAACAGGAGACAGTAGAAACATCAGAAACTTTGTACAAAGATCAATAGCTCAATGGAAGACACAATTGCAGGTCAATGGTGAGAGACTGGTAAAGGTTAATATCAACAGAGGAATATTTCAAGGAGATTCACAATCACCACCGCTATTTGTCATTGCACTGTTTCCTCAGGCCATGGCTATCAAACATCAAAAACATCTGCCAGACTATCCCATCTCCTTCACATGAACGATTTGAAGCTGTAGGGAAAAACACCATCTAAAATAGAATTACTGCTCAGCAATGTCCAATGTCCATATATTTAGGCAAGATATTGAAATGGAGGTTGGAATGGATAAATGTGGCACACTCACTATCAAACAAGGAAATACAGTGAAAATGGAAGGAATCAAATTGTCCCATAAAATAACATTAAGAGTTTGGATGAAGATGATTACTACAAATACCTGGGTATTCTTCAAACTAACAACATCAAGCACACTGAAGCCAAGAAAATGATTAGAGATAAGAACACCAAGAGAGTGAAGATCTTAAAGTCAAAACAATGGAGGAAATACCATCAAGGCATTCAACATCAAGGCAATTCTAGTCATTATATACACAGCAGGAATAGTGGATTGGACTCAAGCAGAAATAAAAGCAATGGATAGGAAGACCAGAAAAATAATGACAATTAATCATACCCTTCATCCTCATAGTGACATTGACAGACTCTACCTGCCAAGGCAAATACGTGGATTTGGAATGTTGCAAATACATCAGATGGTTGAAGAAGAAAAAAGAACTGTGGAAGAATATCTGAAGGACAGTGAAGATGTATTTAAGTTAGTATGCCAGGAGGGCTTAGTGACTACTGGAGAGACCAAACTGGCCTACAAGAAAGACCAACTGAAAAACGGGATGGAGGCATGGGAAGGAAGAGCACTACATGGTTGCTACATTTAAAAAAGTAGCAAGGAAAGCAGATACTAACAAGAACTGGTTATGACTAAGAGCATGAAAGTTGAAGAAAGAGATTGAGGGACTTATTCTGGCTACACAAGACCAAGCCTTAAGGACAAATGCATACAAAGCCAAAATTCAGAAGACAGCAACAAACATTAAGTGCCACCTTGGCAAAGAAGTTGAAGAAACAGTGGACCACCTGATAAGCTGCTACAAGATGATTGCAGAGATTTGTTACAAGCAACAGCATGACAAAGCAACAATGGTGCATTGGAAGCTCTGCAAGAAGTATCATTTGCCTGTAAGCAAGAACTGGTGGGACCATAACATAGAGAAAGTCATATAAAATGAAGAAGTTAAATTGCTCTGGGACTTTAGAATTCAAACAGATGTCAACCTTGGAGCCATCTTGGAATTTCTTCAGAGTCACCACAGTGAGGCTGGATAGAGCTGTGGGAACAATAGGGGGGAGTAGGAATAGCTGAGGGAAACTTGTAGCCTAAACAACATTCGTTCTTCTGGGAACCAAGTACATTCTCACAAGCAGGGCGACCAGACCTGTCAACCTCAGTGAAACCCGGGAATGGGGACTCCAACTGTTGCCATGGAACCAAATGTTGAAGGGCCTACCTGAGCAGTTCGGCCAACTGAGCATCAGCAGCTTGGGACAGCACCTCCCAAGCAGCCAGATTGGTGCAGCCCTTACCCCACCAACATTCACCTTCCCTAGCCAGGGAAATGTGACCCCTCTGGCAGAGGGTCCCCCTCATTTCACTCTGCTCAAAGTGAACCATGCCAAGGGGTACCATGACCATGATCTACCTGAATGATAGTTGTCAATCTACCAGTGGGGCTCACAAGCCAGCCTGCCATTGCAAAGAGGAGTCTGGTTTGTTGAGGTCGGTCAGCCCATTGCACCAACCACCCCTCAGCCTCCCACCATGAACCAGATCCCCCTGCTGGGTTTTCTACCCTAGCTAGGGATGGGTCCAGTACCAGGGACACCAGCTCCAGTCCTGGCAGCCAGCATCAGCACTGCCAGCCTCACCACAAGCTGCACCACTTCGATTCAGAGCCACATTTGATGGGACTCCAGGGAAACTAATTTATTTTCTGAACTGAATTTGGTCCCACCTCTACCACTATGGGGACCAGTATCAGTCTGATCAGAAAACATGGTCTCGGCCATAACCAACAACAAGCAGGATGAAGTGACTGGTTCAATAGCTGAGCTACATAACCAAGCAGCCCCAGAGCTTGGGGATGCCAACAAGTTTGTGGAAGTGCAAAGAAACTGGTTTGAAGATACCCGCCAGGGGCAAGAGCCAAGGACAAAATCAAAGACCTTAAGCAGAGGGGCCATCCGGCTAAAGAACTAGTGTGGGAATTCCGAAGACTGGTGGGGAAACTGAGAGACTGGCCGGGACACCTTTTTGTCCATTATTTCAAAGAAGCCCTGGACTTGGAACTGTGCCTGTGGCCTACCAAGGCACCCCGTACTGTATACAGGAGTGGTATCACATGGCAGTAGCCATGGACCCAGAGGTCTATCCACCGCACAAGCCAACTCCAAACAAGAAGCCAAATAGGGGGGCATTGGGGTGCCGCTCTGGCTCATGGAAGCCAGAGGAGTCAAGACCAACACAGACAACATCCATCAAGTAATTCAGGTGTGGCCAGCAGGGGCGTTGAGCATCCAAATGCCTTGTCCCAGCCCCAGTTCCTCAGGCTAGAATCCCGGCAACAGCAAGGCCCAAGAAAACCCCTCACAGACTGACCAATAAAGGGAAATTCATCCAGAAAATCATCAAATTTACCCTCCCCCAACTGGGAGCGTGGGAACTCCAGCTGCTGATGGGACTCTGAATGTCACTGGTGATAGTACCAACAACAGCAGAAGCGATCCAATGGTATGTAAAGCCATCTGTTCAGTTGCCGTAAAATCCTGGATAGTGGTAACCAGGATGGACCCAAGGGGATGTAGAGATCATCATAGACACGGGCTGCATCAGGTGCCTAATTAGTCTTCATACAAACCAAAGATTAGGGATAGCCACAATGCCCTTAGTGCACCCCATATGCTTCTTCAAGCAAGTTGATGGAACTAATAGGAGTGCCATCCACCCTAATCACTGAACCTGGTAAGACTGCAAATGGGCCACCACTGGAAGCTTATCCATTTTGTAATGGTGCCAAAAATGACTGAGTCAATTATCCTGAGCCTAGCCTGGTTGGACAAATGGGCACTTGATATCACTTGGGGGGACAGCTACAGAAAACTAATGATAGGAATGGGCCCACTGCCACCACCCATGAGTGGCAAAACTGAACCCATAGAGCCACACCTTAGCCTGGGCCCTTATGAAAGGGTCACCAACGTCACTAGTGCACTGCCAGGCTGCCCTGGGTGCTCAAAAAATACCAGGACCTGGCCAACACGTTCAGTGAACAGAATTGCAACTCCCTCCCCGACTCACCCACTGTGCGATAGAGTTCATGCTGGGCACTAAATTCCTGAAGCCAAAACCATGACTCCAGGGAGATGGACGAGCTAAGAATTACATCAACACCAACCTAGCAAGAGGTTTCATCCAACCTGCAAAATCCAGAGTGGCCACCCCCATCTTACTCAAAGAAAAGAAAGACAGGTTGATGAGACTCTGTGTGGACTTCTGTGGAATCAACACAGTGTATGGAAAGCACCTATCCCCTACCCATAATGAAGAACATGCTAGCCCACCTGGCAAAGGGGAAAGTGTTCACCAAGTTAGATCTACTCAAAGCGTACTATAAGATCCACATCAAAGAAGGAGACAAGTGGAAGACTGCTTTCTATTGCCCACTAGGAGCTTCTGGTTCAAAGTGATGCCTTTTGGACTACAGGAAACACCCATGGTGTTCATGCAGTTAATCAACAAGGTGCTACGTGAGCACCTTTACAAAGGTGTTGTAGTCTACATGGACAACATTCTCATTGCCACCATCGGCCTCCAACCGATCGGTGCGCTCCCACAGGGCAGGCCTCCTCAGGGTGCCACCGTCGGGCCGATGTCACCTGATGGCACCGAGGGTTCGAGCCTTCTCTGTGGCTGTGCCCTCCTTATGGAACGAACTCCCCCCTGAGATTCGGACCATTACTGA
>JAEANM010001216.1:0-10217 GCA_017656035.1 Myanophis thanlyinensis
ATAAATAAATATAGAAATCATCCTTATTTTAACAAAAAAATGGAAGATAAAAGGCAAAATTCCTGATTCTGTTTTCCAAAAGTTGATATCCATACTATTTTACTACAATTTCAAAATTTCTAGTGAATTTTCCAGATGTGATAGGGCAACATAAAATTTATCTTTTCTATTTAACAATGAAAAAATACTGCAAATACTTTCAATAATTTTTAGTATTCTAATATACTAAATATATCAGTGTATTAGCCCAAAATTTATGTTATTAAGCGGATTTTGCCCCATTTTACAATCTTTCTTGCTATAGTTGTTAAAGAATCATTGCCATTGTTAAGATAATGATACGATTGTTCTGAATAAATGAATCTGAGTTAATCTGGTTTCTCCATTGATTTTATCAGAAGGCCCCAAAAGGTCTTCACATGACCCCAGGACACTGTAACCATCATAAATATGAAACATTTGCCAAGCATCTGAATTTTGATCACTTGACCATGGGGATAGTGCAACAATCGTAAGTGTGGAAAAGGATTATAAGTCACTATTTTCAATGTTGTTGTAACTTCAAATGGTCACTAAATGAACTATTGTAAATCGAGGACTATTTGTAATCTCTAATAATTCAGCTGCATTTTGTGATCAAAACTCATTCCAATTTCTATAAATCTTAAACTAATACAAATAGAAATTAATTCAAATTCAAAGTTCATAAAGGTTCTATCCACATCAATCAGTGGAACGGAACAGAGTTAGTGCAATGGCCCCCAACCTTTTGGGAACCAGAGACTAATCCCATGTAGAAAGGTTTTTCCGAAGACTGGACGGGATGTGGTTTCACATGCTGCCTGCATCCCATGGATGGGACTTAATTTGTTTGTGTGGCCCAATTTCTGGCATGCTGTGGCCCGGTTCCAGTCCAGAACTTGAAGTTGGGGACCCCTGAACTAGTGGATCAAACTATCCATTCTTTCCTGTACTTCAGCATTTCCTCCTAAATCTATATTATATCTACTGCATTCTAATTGAGACGGCCTTATAAATTGAAAGAATGCATACTTATCTACCTACCTACCTACCTATCCCCATCAAATTTATTCTTTATTCTAAAGGAATAACATTTTACATGTTATGCCAAATAGGTAAGTGGTGCCTTAGAATAAACCTACTGTAAACTAAGGAGTAAACTTTGCTTTCTATAAACCAACAGCAATATTTTATTGCAGCGAAAAGTATTTTACTGCTGTATCATATCAGTTCCAATAACCCTTGTCTTTTGACATCTTTGCATGTAGTTAATGATCCTTATTTAAACCAGATAGGAACCGTTTCTTGACGTAAATAGTGTGTCCTATGAACGGAATGCATTAATTATATTATTTTAAATTATTTTACAGTTATTCTCATTGCAGGGTTTGACCAAACATTCAACTTGCTGGGGTTTTTTTTCTGCTGATAAAGCAAGACAGCAGGTGTTCCGATGGTGGGGTGACAGCATTTACCTTTACAAATGTTTTGAAAAGAGAGAGGGTGAAAGTAGTTGCTATTCCTATGTTATCTTTCTGATAATCACTTGCCATAGTTCACCTCCACTGCCACTTTGATAGAAGAGAAACATCTCCATATCATTGAGATGTCCTGTATTCCTGAATTAGCAGTCTGGTGAGGAAAATGCTTAACAAGAACTCACTTGAAACAAAACACCCAGAATGGCTAACTGCAGCTGCTGTATTAATTAAAACCAATAAACATGTTTTAAAATGAATAACTAAACAAACAATTTGTTGGCTGCATTGCTTGCATATACATTATTCATTCAACTACATTTATAATTGAAAAGCATTGTCTGCAATTCTTGAGCTAGTTTATGTGGATCAAATGTTCCTTATTAGGGATGCATAAGGCTTGTTGCCCTAGGACTGAAACTTTCTGGAAACTCCAGAATGCTTAGTTTCTCTCCTGACCTGCCAAACTTCGTTCTGCATAGTGATGTTCCAGGAGATGTTTTGTGATTCCCAGAAGGTAAATCCTCCCAACTTCAACTAATTTTGAGATGTACTAGACATGGCATTCCAAGTTCTATTTCAGGACCAAGATATCTTTAAAACAGTTTTGCAACACTCCAGTTCTCATTGTTTAAATAAACAAGCTGCATTCCACAACAGCATAGTCTGGGAAAAGCTTTATGGTTTGAGGGAAACATTTCAGAATTCTCCATAATATTCTGCTTCAGAATCAAGAAAGCTTCCAGAATCCTAGCAGTTACGTTTAAAAAAAAAAAAAAGCTCATGAATGCACGTTTTGCTGCATTTACTGTTTACTGGGTTTTAAGAATCCATAGGAAGGGACTCATATCCCTAGTGAAATGGCAAATTATTTACTGCATTTTTTGGTGTATATAAGACGCACTTTTCCACCCCCTAAAAGTGGGTGAAAATTGTGGTACGTCTTATACATCAAATACAGCCATCAATATGTTCCCTTCTCCCAGCCCCCAGAGACATTTTGCAGGGCTTCAGAAGGCTCTGTAGGGCTCGTTTTCACCAAAAAATGGACAAAAAATGGGCAATTTTTTTGGCAAAAATGAGCTCTGCTGCGGAGACTTCTGGAGTCCTGCAAAATGCCTCTGGGGGCTAGGAATACAAAACGCCTGGGGGGTGGAGGTGGGAGGCTAAAAATGGCCCATTTTTGCCTGTTTTTCATACAATTTTTGACCTCCCAACCCCTCACGTGCCTTATATTGCCTCTCCCCTGCCCTCAGTGGCAATAATCTTCATTATTCTCTTTTACTCATCTTATTTTCTTCCCAGAATCACTCAGCCTTTATGGCTTTCCAGCATTTCCAGTTTTGAGTATTTTCTATGTCATCAAATGCCTCTTTTTTAAATAAAGTTTTTTTTCCCATTTTGATAAACTTGTAGATCCTACCTAAGTCTGCAAGCACTACTGTGAAGAGATGATGTCACATTTGTTCACATAATGATTGTAATTGTAAAGTTTGGTTAATTAGCTGTATATTTACCAAATTTCCAAGATTTGTGGTAGGAGTATGATATATATGATATATACTCCTATGTGGTAGGAGTATGATATACGTAGACAGCATAATAGTTTGAATAAGAAGAAAATGGACATGGGGTACAAGTTCTCTTTCACATATCAATTTTGAATGCATTCTTTTATAACATTAGCTAATTTTGCCAAGGTTTAATAGGTAAACCACCCATCCTTTCCAAATACAACTTTTTTTTCTTATTTTCATCTTCCAAAATTCTAGGTGTGTCTTATTCTCCAGTGCATCTTATATACCAAAAAAATACGGTACCTTTCCAGAATCAAGCTCTTTCTGAAATTCTTCCATGGAATTGGCCACCACCATATGACTGTTAAGATCTTCAGCAGCTCTAAGATAAAGAAAACATTCATTCCAGTTACAGATAGTCTGTGATTCATAACTGGTCACTTAATGATAATTCCGTTATGACGGCCTCAAAAGAGGTGCTGGCATTTATGATCAGTTGCAGCATCCTCAATCATGTAACTGCAATTTGTTATTTTTTTTGCTAGTGGCAAAATGGATTCATTTAATGGCCACACAATTCACAACAATCATGTGATTTCAAACTTAGTACCATGTGGTTTGCTTAATGACGGATATAAAAACGGTCAAAGATCCAGTCACATGGGTGCTTTGACTTATGACCACAACAACTTATGACTCCAATTCTGCTCCCAATTGTGGTTATACAGTAAGTCAAGGATGATCTTTAATGAACCTTTTTAATGTTTTAAACTACCTGATTCAGTATACTTGCATAAATGTGCTGAATCAGGTTGTTTAAAACATTAAAAAGGTCAAATCATCTTTTATAATTCCCTCATATTCAAATTTCCTTATTTTTTAAATTAATCAGCCTCCCAAGCATGCATGTCCTTCAGGGCATGTCCTGCTCTCTGGAGTTGGATTTGCAGAAGGCTGTTTGTCTGTGACCCCACAGTGTATCCTCACCATGACGGCCTTTATCCAACAGTAGGCTCTCCAGTTGTATGGAAAACCAAACAACGTTCTACTTCTTCTCTGGACTATGTAAATTTCAGAGGTGGACTTGCTGTTTTCCGCAAGTTGATCTTCTGCTTGGAATTCAGATGTCCTTGTTTAGTTCTTATCTTTCATTTATTACTGTTAGCTTAATTTGGATGTATCTGAAATCATGTGACAGAACTGCAGGTGGTGTTTATCTTCTCCATTCTATCATACTTTCTTATCCCCATCCCCAATCTAACCTGTTATAAAGATTAAGATGGATTTCTTCCAGAACACGGCTGAGCTGGTCCACTGCTTCATTTTCAGAAAATGTCAACTTTTCTCCTGTGTCCCTTCTAACAGCTACAAACTGATGATTCTTCATATCGCGTGGCCCCACTTCAAGTCTGACTGGAACACCCTATAAGTCAAAAAAGTCACAAACAGAGTGTTTTTTTCTTCTTCTTCACATTTTCTGTGAAGCAAAACATAAATGCAGAACACTCTTTTGGGTTATGCTAAAGACTCCCAAGCTTAGATCTGTTACAATGTAGCATTTTTCACAAATTATTCTTCAACAGCCAATATTAAGGAACCTGTTCCACTAAGGATAGATTAGGAAGCTTGGTTTATGGCAAAAAAAATCTTTCTCCAAGACTTAGCACTGAGGTAATAATTCTTGACAGGTGGAAATATTCATCCCATAGACACTCAGGAACGAATGATTACTTTCCAAATAGCAGGTGGCAGCATGTACTCATAGATATAGTACAATTTATCAGTATGTACTGATTTTTACATTTATTTTATATGTTTACATTTATTTTCTATATATACTTCTAATACCAAATTATACAGGTGAAAAAGCCTATAATAAAGAATTAATCAGAAGAGAACAAAATTAAAATATTTACCTTAAGCTCCCAATGGTTGAATTTCCAGCCAGGTGAATAGTTCTCTCTCAAGTCAGTTCGCACACGGATATTAGCAATGCGCAATCTCTTACAATATTCATTGCATTTTGTCAGTAAAGCCTCCTTCTCTTCTTCCAAAAGGGAATTAGTGATACCACAAGGAATAATCACCACCTGAATAAGGACCCAGTAGTTATAAAGCTAGACAGAAGAAAGCCTCACTAAATGAAGCTGTTGTGCAGCTGTGTGTATAAGGAGCAGTTCCTAAAGAAATTGCATGATCTTGGAAAATATACACATCTGTTTCAGGAAAGATGTCCCAGATATACAATTTTATGTTTTCCAAATATTTGCATAGTTCCATTAATTAATGTACTACTTGCAAGGATTATAATATGCAGCCATAAAATGTACAGGATGGATTTTTATTTTATAAATTTTAAGGAAAACAATCCAAAAACTGTGGAAAATTACTCAAACTATCTGATTCAAAGGAAAGGGATACAAAAATTAAAATATGTTGTCAATATTTTCACTACGTCATGCTATTTGGCCCATGCATTCTTCCTTCATTAATGACATCTTTCTTTCATAATTTCTACCTTTATCAAAGAGAAAGCATTGTAAATATATAATTTATCATTCTTCATTTTCATACTTGGAGTCTGAACACCTTTCTAATACTAGAACCTTTTAAACATTTTTCTCATGCTAATAATTGGTTCCAACTTTACTTTGTGTCTGCACATATTTATTAAAGCATATAAAAACAAGTAAACAAATAACAATGAAGTATTGTAATCTCGTTAATTTGCTGAGAAAGGCAATAGAATATCAGGATTATTTAAAATCAAAATATCTACCTCAACCCCTTTTTTTCCTCTAAGCAATGCAAATATTTGCATCTACTTGCACTTTTTCCTGCTGCCACAGCAACACAGAGATGCTAGTACCACACATGGCCTTCTTTGCCACCTTGTGGTACCAGACAGAAAGTTGCCCTGTAGCCCTCTTTGAATACAGCTTTCCCTAGCTAAATGTAGCTAATTGTTGAAGGATTGAACCCAAATGTAAATAGGTCTAAATTATGGAAGTTTAGGATTCCCTAAAATTTAAAGGACAAGTCACTACAGCTGAAGTAATTAGGGCTTCAGAACTAATTACCTATGGCTTAAGCCTAGTTTGTCCACATCCCCCTTTCTACAAAATGGCAAAGAAAAAAGGAAAAAGCCATCCCAAAATGTGCATCAAAGAGGTGTTTTCTTTTTAACTCACCTGAAAACATGCTACTCTAGGTGGCAGCACCAAACCCATGTTATCCCCATGAATCATGGTCATAACACCAATAGTACGGGTTGTAATGCCCCAAGAATTTTGATAAGCAAATTGTTTCTCTCCTGGTATTCTGGGATCTTCAAAGACAATCTCAAACATCTTTGAAAAATTCTGTCCCAAGTGATGAGACGTTGCTCCCTAAAATACAATAGAAAATAAAATTTAAAAAGCATTCAGTAAACTTGTATGCATGAATATATGGTAAAAAACGAATTTGGTACTGTACCTGAATAGCTCGGCCACTTGCAGATATAAATGCCTCAACTGTTGTGGTATAGTCACCACCTGCAAACTTTTCTTTTTCTGTCTTTCTTCCTTTCACAACAGGAATTGCAAGAAGTTCTTCATATACACGAGCATATAGTTCAAGAATCTGCAATACCTAGAAAGCAAAAAAAATTATAATCTATTTAATTTTTAAGTATTTATACTGAAAGGATTTTCATATTTGATAGTATCCTATAAGCCAAGAATGCTCAATCGAATACAAACCTAGTTGTTCTGATTAAAATTCTGCCATTAACTGCAGGTTTAAATTGCAATAACTATAGTCACAATGAATAATGTAGATTTTAGAAAATAAATGTTCAGTTATTCTTGAACTTCATAGTTCAATGCCTAAACGAAATCTGATTTTTGTTTAACTTTGCATTTGTACTTCTCCTACAAGATTTACATCTTTAATGGAATCATTTTAAAATATATTGATTTGACAAGCACCAAGAAGAGCAAGTAGCAAATTATAGCAATCAAATATATTACTATAAACCTCACAGCATACAACAGGAAAATACCACTAGATTCACTACTGCGTAGTATGTATTCTCAAAGCATAAAAACAATTCATTAATTTAGCAAATCTTTGTTCTCACCCAGGAAGCATGGTTATAGGCACATGGGGCAAAAATAACTTATGTGATATCATGTCTGCAGCTTGCAGACATGCATCAAGTATTATGTAATGGTGGCATTTTCATGAACTGTGCTGTTTCTGCAAATGCACTTGTCAAAGAAGCTTCCTGGAGGAGATAGCTGTTTTTTTAGGATGGTGTTGCTGATGATTAGTCTGTTGCAGCTGTTCATTCCAATATACTACTTAGACATATACCTTCATCCACATAAACAAACAAGTGTATGTGAAAAATTTAAAAATGTTTATTCTATGTGTAAAATAGCAGTGAAATATTTAGGCAAATATTTTGGATTTATCCTTTGAAAGCCTTGAAAGGTTAAGTGTGTATGGAGATTCTCAGCCAGCCAGGTCATGGTTGTCCCAAAGATGCTTTTTCAAGAGGCAACTGGGCTTTCTTGATTTTATTTGAAGACGTTTTGCTTCTCATTCAAGATTTGTCAGAGCTGAAGAAGTTTCTTGGATGAGAAGCAAAACATCTTCAAAGAAAGTCCAGTTGCCTCTTGAAAAAGCACCTTTGGGATTTTGGAAAGTTAAGAGATGCTTCCTTAAAATTATCTGGCATGTGGTACCTCTTCAGCTGCTTCTTCGTAAGTAGAGAATGCCGTGTGTCCTTCTTGCCACAGGAATTCACGAGTACGCAAAAATGGTTGTGGATGCTTGAACTCCCAGCGCTTCAAGCAATTTAATAAAAATAAAAATAAATCTTAGTTCACATCATAATCTTCATCAACACATTCACTTTTAATGACACTTTTTGGACATGACTCAAAACTATTGTCTCTGATGATAAGTTATAATTTAAGAAATTTAGGGATCTACATTTTCACTCACATACTGTGAAAAACCTATTTAAATGGGAATGATCTGCATTACTAGAAAATTATATTACGTTCATTTATCATTACCTTCAGCCATGTGTTAGTTCCCTCCTGGTTAGACTAATAGTCTATGCAGCTGGTCTTCAACTTACAACAATTCATTTAGTGACCATTCAACTCAGTGAATTACTGCATTAACCTCAATGCCCAGATATTTAATGACAGAAGTTACAATTTTTGTGGCTTATGCACTATATATCTATTGTTCATGAATAATATAATGTATTATATTTTTGGAACATTATTTCCCCTGCCTCCTATCTTTTCTCATTATCTTCTCTTATTTACCTGCAACTTTCCCAGAGGTAACCTCTCCTAAGGATTTATGAAACAAGATGCTCAACTTGGCTGACTATAAATACAGCCATGTCAGCGAAAAGGTCCAGTTATGGCCAAATAAGTTATCTATAGAAGACATTGTGTACCTTAAGACAAAAGGGTTTGACCAAACAGGCCATGTGCCATATATAGCCTAACACTGACATATATGCAGGTAAAATGGGACTGGATCAATTAGGCCAGATTTATGCGGGACTATTCAGTGAGCCATGTCTACTAGCCCAGTTCCAACAAAGTTCTGGGAGGACTCATTCAGCTTCTTTTGGCTAGGGGTAGATGAGTTGGTAATGATAGCAAGCGCATGTCTTCGCAAGGCCGGGCTGTCCAGTTTCTTGGAGAAGGTCAAGCTACATAGTTTGACTGTACTGCTCCGGTGCTCCTGGAGAAGCAAGATTATTACCACACCATAATGAGAGACAGGAGCAACAATTATTGGTTAACTAGCAAATAATAAAGCATACTCGGTAAAAACTTGTACTTACCACAACGTTGCACCACTGATTAAGCTTGATTGGAAGATCTCTGTGGGACTGAATCCATTTTGCATATGCAGGATACATTACTACAAGTCAAAAACATGGAAGGTAATATTTTTTGAAAGAGTGCTAGGTAGTCTGTTATATATTTTGCAATTAAGCTGATTTTCAAAATGTAAGTAATAGACTAAGGATCTGCTCTCTCAGTGTCTGTCATCAAATAAGATCTAGTAGAGGTGCCCTCCTAAGCATGCTGCATCTGCTATGTGACATTCCAAAAGAGGACCTTGCTAATACAACTATCCCAGTTACGGAATTTCTTTCCTATTTGGAGTTAAGGCTTACAAGTTTAGAGGTCAGTTTAACACAGGAGTGTCAAACTTGACTTCATTGAGGGCCGCATGAGGGTTTCAAAATCAAATTTATTGGTCACATACACAGTCATACATGGTACAATATGCAGTGGAATGGTTTGACCTCAGGCGGCTGGGAGGCATGGCCAGGATGGGAGTGGCCACCTCAATGTCACTCATTGAGGCTTCATTTTTGGCCATGTTGGCCCTCCTGGATTCTGTTTTCAGTCACGACAGCCTCCTGCAGCCCTCTGCCAGTGAAAACAGAGCTCAGGAGGACCATGTGCAGCCTCCCTAAGCTCCCTTTTCACTGGCAGAGGCACTGCAGGCTGGTCCTCTCAGGGTGGGCCTGAGAGCCAGATCTAAGCACCCTGTGGGCCAAATCTGACCCCTGGGCCTTGAGTTTGACACATCTGGTTTAACACATCTCTATTTACTCAGGCATTAAACTGATGTTGCTGCTTTCCTGATCTGGTTTAGTACTTATAGTTTTAGCAGCTTCTTTGTAGAGGTTCTTACTTAACTTTTTAAGTTTGATATTGTCACTCACTTTGTAGAATTTTTAAAAGTAGGAAATGGACAATACAATTTTATAATCCCAAAATAAGTATATTTCTAATAAGATGTATTGGTTTAAGTGGATTTTGTCTCAAATTTACCTCAGTTAAAAACCACCCGTATTTTCCATCCCCTCTTTCCTTGAAGTGGTATGCTTTTTAGCAACACTGATAGCTCTTGGTTTGAATCAAAGACAAATCCATTCTTGTTTCAAAATCCACTGTCGCTAGTTTGCAGTAGCACCACATTAAGGGAAAATCTAGTGTTTTTCTACTGCGTCTGCATTTTACACCATTCATTGTTACCTGTTTCACTAGTAGGACGTACAGCAATTGGTTCTGCCAGCTCTGTTTTGCCAGATTTTGTAACCCAGGCAACCTAAAAACCACAAAATGTTTTGTTTTTTACAAATGTTTTGTTTATACACACACAC
>JAEANM010001216.1:13318-29134 GCA_017656035.1 Myanophis thanlyinensis
AATCTGAATTAAAATTGTATCATTTTATATCTGAAGTCTGCTGAATCAGAAAAAGAAATCAACTCAATTCAAAGTTTAAAATTGAAGTCCACACAGATTGAAATAGCTATAATATAGCTATAAAATCAAGCTGTTCCATATAATTATTTGAAAATTACCTTTTCCATTTATCACAATATTTGTATTAATACTTTTACCTTGTTTGTTTCTTAGGTCCTTGACCATCCCCTGGTCCATCAGAAGACAGACTGTAATTACTTCCTTGGTCTTTCTGCATTCCTTTCTTCTGTCCTTCATTCTGTTTTTGTTGCTTATTTTGCTTTTCAGATTTGTTCTCCTTCTCCTTCTTCTTCTTGTCTTTATCTTCTGCACCAGTTGCAGAAACTGGTTTGTAGTCCACTCCTGTTAACAGCTTGTACTGCGCTTTCAACTGAAGTAGTTTTTGTACTGCAGTATCAATTTTATCCTTTGGGAAGGCAACATTCCCACAGAATTATAGGCAATAAAGGAGAAACCAAGAAGGCAATTAGTTGCATCAAACATGTAATATATTATTACAATTGATAGAGAAAGTATAGAACAAAATCGTGAATAAAGGAGATGCAGTAAACTTAAAGAGACATGGATATTTCTGGCTTCTTAGAAAAGCATCGTTAGTTATTGCATCTTAACCAGAGAAAGCTGAATCACTGAGCGAATCAAAGGAATGAAAAGCTTTGTCCATTCTTAAAGTCCTACCTCAAGCAAAAATATAAAAGATCTCTATTAAAAAATCTTTTTTGCTTACAGAATTGCAAATAAAATTTTGGTACTCTGTAGGCAGACGGTAAGCATTATTCATTGTTAGAATTGCACCCAACCAGCTATGGAATAAGCAGAATGCAGCCCTCTTGTTAGATGTGTTTTTGTGAATATGGATGGCTATTCAGACAGACTCTGATTGCTTTATTTTGCATTTTATGCATTTTATATGTTGTTATTTCTGTTTAAATTCTGAGGTGCCCAGAATTCATTTGGAGTTGGGCTATGCCTAAATCTAATGAAATAAAGAAGCAAACCGAAAATACCCAAATGTTTAAGCAACCCAAAGTTGCTCCACAGGAAGATGGGAGCAACAGGTTGAAACTAAATCCTGGCAAGACTGAGTGGCTCTGTTTGGGGTTCTCTGGTCCATGGAGAATTGCCACCTCTGATCTTGGATGGGGTGGCACTGCCCCAAACAGACCCAGGGCATAATCTGAGGATTCTCCGGACTCACAATTCCTGCTCAAAGAACAAGTGGCAGTCGTGGCCAGGAGAGCCTTTTCACAATTGCGGGTTGTGCACCAGTTATGCCCTTTCCTGGGCCAACAATTCATATGCAGTCACTCATGCCCTAGTCACCTCTTGTCTTGGCTATTGCAACATGCTCTATATGGGGCTGTCCTTGAAAAGCACCCAGAAACTCCCGTTGGTTCAAAATGCTATGGCCCGTATGATTTTGTGCAGGCCTCAGTATGCACGTGTCACCTTTCCTGTGGGAGCCACATTAGTTGCCAATTTGCTTCCTGGTGCAATTCAAAGTCCTGATTGTCACCTTTAAAGCCCTTCATGGTTTAGGATCTGAGGGACTGTCGTTTGCCAGTCACATCCACCTAACCTATTAGAGCAGGGAGGTAAGAAATGTTGTGCATCTCATCTCATAAAGAGCTACATCTGCCGGGACCCACAAGAAAGGACTTCTCCATAGTGGATTATTCCCTCTGGTACATTAGCAGAAATTAGACTGGCCCCCACTCTGACACCCTTTCGTAAGGCCCTGAAGGTGTGGTTTCACCAGTGCGTCTGGGCAATCCAGAATGGGACAGAATCCATTAAAGATTAATTTAAGTGTGTGTTGTTGCTGAGAAAGAGGTGGGGGGATTATTTTTTTACTTTTTTATTTTTTTTCTACATTGTTTTTTTATTATCTGTAAGCCACCTAGAATAGCTGTAAGCAAGTAGGCAGTTATGTAAATTATCTATTCAATAAATGAAAAAATAATAATAAAATATCTAGAAGGTTTCCAGGTTTAATTCAAGAAAGTGAAAGATAAAAGAATCTTCTGCAGGAGGCTGGAACAACTCTTTTTTTCTTGACAACAACTGCTGCCAATCAGTGATTATGCAGGTAGCCCTTGACTTACGACTACAACTGAGTGTAAAATTTATGTTGCTAAGCAAGACAGTCATTAAGTGAGCTTTGCCCCATTTTATGACCTTCCTTGCCATAGTTTTCAAGTGAATCACTGCAGTTGCTAAGTGAATCATTTGATCATTAACAAATCTGGCTTCTCCCATTGAATTTGCTTGTAGGAAGCTGGCTGGGAAGATTACAAATGGGGATCATAAAAGTTCCCCTGCTTTTGGCCACAAGTCAATGTAGTTTAATATGCTTTAATATAGTTTAATATTTTATGTTTTGTATACAATATATTCAATTCCTTATACCTTATACAGCATGGAAGTACACAAAAATGATTTAAAAATTAAATATTTTTTTTAAAAAGAGTCATTTTCCCACTCTTCCCATATTGCCTGCCACAATTAAAAAATGATACTGTAAATTTCTTGGAAAAATAATTTAATTTTTCCCTTTTATATTTGAGGGCAAAAATGTGTGTACATTTGCTGAACAACTAAATCCCGATGAAGTACATTAGACAAGGTCTAAATTCGTCTTGAAAAAAAGGTTAAAATTTTTGAAAAATATATGGCATTTTCCTGAATGATACAGCTAATTTACTATACAGTAAAAATAAACCAGTAAAAGAGTGGAAAAATAATTATTTTAGTTTTGTTCTGTATGTAAGGACCAATTGTTTTGGTGACAAGTGATGGTTCCCAGATGAACTGTCAAGAGAAAATTGGAAGTTTTTTTTTCCAAAAGTTGCCAATATTACTGATTTTGCTAAAGCAATTTGCAAATGTTGTTGACGTAATTTCAGAATGGTTAGAACATGCAACACTTAATGAGAAATCAACTTATTTTCAAAGAGTAGGATGGTAGCAAAGAATAAAATGAGGGCAATACTTATTCCAGGCTCTCTTCAAGTATATGAAACTGTTAATGAGTAGAATTACCTTTTCTGCCTTCTCCGATTTTAACCTCCGAACCTCTTCTCCTTGGAGAGCAACCTGGTTAAAGAGAACTTGTGCTTCTGGAGAGCCAGGACTACTGGTTTCTGTGCTTTTTGGGTGCTTTAAGTCAGATGCTTGAACTGAAGCTGGCTGTCCTGGTTTATAGTCCTGGCCAATCTTTTCTTTATATTCTGCTTTTAAGGAAAGGAGCAGTTTGACAGCTTCATCCACTTTATCCTGTGTATTGTCAAGAAACAGCAAATAAGTATAACCACCTCAAAAACTATCTGTATACTTTCTTTTTTACGATTCTGTTGTTATCAAATAAACAATATATTCTTGGGAATCTTCGTAACATACGGTACTATTTTATGCAAAAGATTTGTTGCACGCAAATGAAATGTATTTGTTGAAATACATTTGCTTTATGCAAATTAAAATTTTGCAAACTATGCAAAAAAAAAACCAACAACCCAGGAATCAAAAGACAGATGGAGCAGGGATGAGGTCTTCTTACCATGTCAACCACCTCCAGCAATGAGCACCTCCCTGGGGCCCAAGCCCAATGGCAAAAACACATTTTAACACTCTTCTAGAAGGTCAAAAAGGTGGGAGCAGTTCTCAGCTCTGGTGGTAGAGTATTTCACAGGGTCAAGGCCACAGCAGAAAAGGCTCTTCTCCTTGACCCCACCCGCCCAAATTCCTTTGCAGACAAGGTCTGTAGCAGGCCTCTTCCACTGGCATGAGTGCAGCAGGCTAGTCCCATTGGGGTGAGACAGTTCCTCATGACCTATGCCATATAAGGCTTTAAAGGTAATAACCAATACCTTGAATTGGACCCAGAAGCAAAATGTTAACCAATGCAGCTCAAGAACAGTTGTATTTTATGTATCACCTTAGCGGCCCTCAGAACTGTGTGTACTACTGCATTCTGCACCAGCTGTAGCTTCTGAATACTCTACAAGGGTAACTCAATGTAGCGTGCATTGCAATAATCCGATCAAGAGATGACATGGGCATGAATGACTGTGCAGGACCTCATATTCCAGATAAGGGTCCAAATGGCACACAACATGAAATTGCATTAGGCCCTCGAAGCACAACTGCCCTTTGAGTTGCAAGTTGAGAATCGCCAAGCTGTGTCTGGGTTAATGGAACCCACCCATTTTTCTTTAATTGTTCTTGTTGCTATCAGTTTCTCCATGTCACTTTTCAAAACAGATTTTTTTCATTAGACTGTCATCTAATGTACACAACTTTAGAAAAAAAATAAAATGTCCATACATAAGAAAAAAAATAAAAATTATTGGCTGTCAGAATCTTTTAAATAATACAAAAGTAAGCTAGAAAGTTAGTGCATTAGGATTAAATGCCTACAATAAGTTCTTAAAGTGGAAGATGTAAAGAAAATAGCTTTGCCCTTTCACAATGATTATGAAATAATTTTTGAAGCAAACAGTTTCAAACATATGTAGGATTAAGTTAAATGGTTATGAAATACAGTATAAGGAGAGACAGAGACAGATGGAATATTTATCATTATTCTACCTTGGAAACCTTTTCTGCTTTGAGTCTCCGCACTACCTCGCCTTGTTCAGCTACTTTACTATACAGCGCTTTTTCATCTATTTGGCTAGAAGATGTCAAACCATTCATAGTTAAAGAAGAAGAATCAGAAGCATAAGAAATGGAGGAAGGAGGAAAAGAAGATGCAGGTGGATGTCCAGGCTTATAATCTTGACCTGTCTTTTGTTTATATTCTGCCTTTAGAGCAAGAAGCACTTTTACTGCAGCATCTATATGATCCTGAAGCAGGGAGACAATATAAGTAAATGCAGATCAGTAAATGCAGAAATATTTTCATTTTATAAATTAGGTACATATAAATGCTTCTTAAGTTAAAACTTTCTAGAACAGTCTTTTTCTGCAATTGGTCTAATATGGTTCATGGTCTAAAATATTCTATTTAAACTTTAAATAGAAAAGAATTAACAACATTTGTTCATATCCATTCTCCAAAACAGGTGATTTTTTTACATTTCTTTTCAGTATGGAAGATTGGCAGATTTGGATATAATTCAACAGGACTGTAAAGTAGCTAAATGAAGAAGTTCACAGATATAATTCAACAAAAGAATAGACTAGAATAGAAATTAGAATAGAATAGAAATTAAAATAGAGAATAGCATAGCATAGCACAGCATAGCATTCTTAATTGGCCAAGTGTGATTAGTCACATAAATAATTTGTTTCTGGTATGTAAGCTCTCAGGGTACAGAAAACAATATAGATCATTAACATACAATGCCTAGTGATTGTCATGGATACTAAATAAGCAATCAACATAAATCACTCTAGGTTACTTGGGGCATCTGCCCCAAGTGAAGCAGAATAAATGAAGTAAACAAATAAATACAAGCAAGCCAGATTCGACCACATTGCGGGCCGGACACTCCTGGTTTAGACAATATCAGACAACAATAATTTAAGGCAGCCTAATTGATCTTTTTACTAACCTTGGAAGCTTTTTCTGCTTTAAGTTTTCGGACCACTTCTCCTTGCTCAGCTACATGATCATAAAGAGTTTTGCTGTCTACATTGGTAATGGTGTCAACCTCACATTTGGAAGACTGAATGGGAACTGCTGCAACTGGAGGATTTCCTGGCTTATAGTCTTGACCAAACTTCTCCTTGTATTCTGCTTTCAGGGTCAAGAGTTGTTTCACAGCAGCATCGATGTCCTCCTTTGCTGCTTTCTTCTGTTTCAAATCACGGACTACATCACCCTGAGCAGACACCCTTCTATAAAAAGCTAAATGATCCTGGGCTGAAGCAGAAACTGAAGTAGTAGAAGCATCTGCCCCAAGTGAAGCAGAATGACCTTTCATTGTAGCACCAACCTTTGAAAAGAAAACCAAATTATGCATTTACAAAAGTGAAGAAAATAATTAACTACAATATGCACTGATTGAGGGGGACGGGAACAATATTGCTTGGTATCCAAATCCCATTCATAAATATGAACAGAATGTGGAAAATGTTGTCTATATTCCTGACCCTAACAAGGCAACACTTTTAAAAGAGGGAGCAAAAATAATTATAACTTCAGCAGCATCTATGAATAGAAGAATGAGCAACTTTCTTGGATACTGTATGCAGTGTTACAAATTGAAACTAAGAGTAGAAGCAGGAAAAGATTGACGCATTTATCTCTTCATTAATTTAATCTATTTACATGGCGTCCCATCTCATAAACACAACTAATAAAATAAAGATGGATATAAGCAGGAAAAAAAGGCAAAAACATCTGCATTGATTATATTTTCATTGATTTAACTAACATTTAATTAGGTATTTGACAGGCAAATGTCATTGAGTATAATCCTGTCCCAAAATAGTACAATACTAAACTTCTCACTTTCAGCAAAAATGGACTCATAAGTTATTTGATTTCTTATGGCCTTACACCAGCATGAAGAAAAAAAACGCCACTAGATAATAAATATTCAAAATACAAACAATACCAGCTTAAAATAAATTATTCAGCAATGTCAAAAATACAGAAAGTAAAAGAACTGAGAACAGTTCAATACAGGTTTATAAAATGTATGAATTTAAACCATCCCAAATATGGAGCAATTGTTTTTTAATTGTACCACATTAATGACTTATCAATTTGTGATTGATTATAATCCTGAGATCTTTTTCAAACGTTCTGCTCCCAGATCATATATTCTGCTTCCTATAAAGATGCATTTGTTATTCCAACCATCTATCAAAGTTGGATATCGAAGTTTATAATCACATGTTATAAGCAACATTAATGTCCATCTTTATTATTTTTGATGAACAATATATATCAACTGGTTCTGCTTACCTCTTTCTTTGCTGTTTCTGACTTGGTCTTCTCCTTTGAGCCAGATGTTGGCATTTCTTTTGTATGACCATCAGGTATATAAATCAAAATGCATGGAGCTTCTTTACAGCTATATGGACTAGAAACAAAGATTTTTTTTAATTATTGTAATTGAATAGTGATAATACTAATTGAATAGACACAAAAATCAATCTGAAAAATTACCAGTTAAGCTTTAAATGTTTATAGAAATAAAAGTGCTTATGAAATTATAGTCATAAGGAAGATGCAGAATGAGAAAGACAGCAGAAAATTGACATGAAGGGTTGTGTGGATCTTAAGCTTCAACAATGAATATGAAAATGCATTCTTATTATACTTCACCCATCCCCACAACAGTAAACCCAGGATAAAATTTGGTCTTTATTTGGTGAAAAACAGAGACAGGCAGAATAATAGTAGAGGCAAGGCATTTTCTTAGATTTCCATATAGTGTACTTCAAAATTATTTTTTGACAGCAATAACAAACCCATATTAAAGCCTCATGAACAGTCAATATTGCAGTTCAAAATATAGTTTTTAAAATAACAATCACTGCTTACTTATATAGAAGAGTTTAAATTTGTAATTTGCATATTCTATAAATGGGAGAAAATATCACTGAAACTAGTTTGGATTACTTGGCTTTCAAATTTTGTTGTTGTTAAACTGTATTATCCCACTTTCCTTTGTTAAATACAATGTAATGTTCTTCTATATATTTAGATAAATATAATGCAGAAATGTAGACTTTTTACAGATGGCAGGAGATACATTAATTCAACTTCAACCATTTTGTCCTGGGGAAAAAAATGGCCATTCCCAATGTCCATATCTAATCAAGTTAAAATTGAGCTGGTTTCTAAATACTCACCTAATAGGCTCGTATGGTTGATCACAAATATAAAAGCCTCTTCTCTGAAGCTGAATGATGTCTCCTTTTTTCAAATCTTTTAGGCAAGGATCACCTAACATCAGTTCTTCTTGCTGTAAAAAAGTTAAAAATCAGCTGTATAACTTCCCAAGAACAAAATTCTATACATATTATGAATTACTGTACTTATACTAAATTACTATAGTTAACATGAAAGTTAACATTTCAGCTGGATATTGAAAATCCTTAGTTCTCCATGAAGCAACTAATGAAGATCCAAATGAAAGATTTAGAAAAAGCAATCATACAATCAAATACATAATTATGGCTAGCCTGATCTTTCCTAATACATGACTCTTGCCAATAATTAATGATGGCAGGAGCTACAAGGCTTAGAAGACACCATTTTATGGAAGATGGGCTAGAATATTGAATTTTAATCAGGAAAGTAAAAGATAAAGCTCAATTCAGCCACAGAATTTATTGGGTCAATTTGAATTTAATCAGACTTAAAAATGAGTGAGATTTAAAGAGGGAGGAGGACTCATGTATTCCATACTGTTTCTTGAAATACACAAAGGGCAGACTATCATTTTGTGACACAAAAGAACCGTTGACAATAATATAAAAGTTACTTTGCTATTTCTGTTGATGTACTGTTTGAAGTCTTCCTCCTTGCCTAAGACAGGCTTGGTGATCAAGTGTTCATAGTTCACACAAATTGTTGGAGTGAGAGAAGCAGAAGAGGTTTCTGCCAGCCAGGTGATTTTAGTAGTTTTTTTGTAATCCTTATTCTCCAAATTTAATTTAGCATCCATAGATGTGACTTTCCCAGTGAGGTTCCTACAAAGAAACAGAATATTTTGATTATCGGGTGTTTTAGAATTAAATGATGAAACCTTGCTTAAGAAATCAATGCAAATTAATTTAAGATTCCAAGAATCAGTGAATCTTAAGAAATGGCAGTCGAATGTAATAGCCTAAATCTATTATTTCAATTTAAGAGGATTTCTGTATGAAGAGAAAAAGCTTGTGGTCATGCACATATCGTTATTTCAACCCTCTTATCTCCCTCAATATAGTTCTCTGCATCACCTACCATATGGTTTCCAAGAATTTCATGTGCAGTGAAAAGAGTAAAAGGTTTTAAAATGGATTACATACTGTAAGATTCTACCAGCTATTACACATTTTAAATATTCAAGAAGGGGGGGAAAGTCCAGTATCAAAACACAAAATCCAATGTAAAACGTACTTGTGCATTTTGGTGATGATTATGTTGCCCCAGTTAATAAATGTAACCATTTCTCCTTCTGTCAATGTCTCTGCATCTGCTCCGTCAATCAATACTTTGGCACTATACCATATAGGCTTCAAGCCAACTTCAGCATTCTGTATATTAACAGAAAAGGATAAAGAGATGGTTTATGTTGGAAGAATTACAACACAATAATCTATTCTGGGAGGGGGGGAGGCAACGTTGTATGTTTGTCGTTGTAGTAAACTGTTCAATTCAATCCTTTTATTGTCAATTCATAACATGTATGCAGCGAATTGAACTGTTTTACTTGAACCAAGAGAAAATAACTTTTTGGATGATCAAAATCTAGGAATTTTATGGTCCACAGGCCATATGTGGCCCACAGGTAGACCCCAATCCAACCTGTGGTATCAGTGGTATCAGGTGGCAGGCATTGAAAGCAGGGCGATTGCACCAGAGGACAGGGCATTGATATTGAAGGACAAGGTGACGATGCAGCAGCATTGGGGACAGAGTGGAAGTAGCAGGTTGAAGTGGCAGCCCTTCAAAACAGTCCCAATTTCTCATGTGGCCCTTTGGGAAAATTAATTGCCCACCCCTGATCTAACAGGTATCTTGAGGTATATTAGAGAGCTTTATCCAGTTCCCCCAAAAGTAGGGGGAACTGGATAAAGATGTGAATGGATTCAAAACCAAAACCATCATTATCTGTACTTTAATTTAATCAAATATTTAATTTCAGTGTTTTTTAATGTAAATGTTTAATTTAAATTATGCCTAAATAATTTACATAATCAAAATATTTAAATATACAGTAATTTAAATACTTTATAGGATTTTTTTTTTCTTTTTACAGACTTTTCTCCAGAGTTGAAAACACCATTCCAAACTCCATTTCATTCTTTTGTAGCCTCAACAGATAGTAGCAGCGTTCAAATCTCAGAGCTAAACAAGGTTATGCCTGGCTGGTACTTAGATGGGGAGATATCCTGGATGTAGATTAGGAAAGATGTTGAAAAAGCAACCAGGAAAAAGGCAGTCGCCAACTATTTCTTTAAAAAAAACTGCTTAGAAACTGCATGATTCAACAACCAAGATTTTAAGTCAGGTGGAGGATATTTACATTTTTAACTCTTTTGTTAATTCATCTGCCAGCCTTCCTAATGCCGACAGCCTCTTAAAATATTAAAATTGGTGACCTGGTTTTGCTTTCTTTTCATTGTCAGAAAGTCCTGTCAGTTCCAATAATTCAATATTTTTATTACAGCATTCTTTAAGCAAACCTTTGGATGTTTTGCCACTTCTTTCATCTCTTCTTGAGCTTCAGGAATATTTACGGTGACTATTTCATCCTTTAGCAAAGCAGTGAACCGAGGTGCCACTGGGTCTATAACCTATATCCCAAGGATAACAATTGAATATATATATAATTATGCAATGATTCACTTATATTTCAACCAAAAATCTTTAAAACAAAGAGTTATATGAATGAAAAAGTACACATATACATACAAGCCATCTAGGAATATTAACTGGTATTCTTTATGTTACTGCACTGTTGACTGCAATTAAAACTTCTTGAATTTAAATTATAAACCAAAGCCAAAACAAAATATGCTTGTGTAATTTCCCTGTCCTTTGAGAAAAAAATGTTTTAAAATCACTTTTGAGGAGAAAGTTTGTAAGCACATGCATTCCTAAATGGAGGAAACTATAATTAGGCTAAACATATGTAGAGGAAACTATAATTAGGCTAAATATCTGTGCTAACTATAAACTTTTTCTTTGGATCTGAGTCATTTTATCACTCATCAGTTTAAAAATCAGGCATATCTACATGTATGCATTACATTATCATTAATATATAACCTTTTCTGAGACTGAAAAATAGGCAGAATCAGAATGTCTGTGGGGATGCTCTTCAAACACACACAAAATTGTAGTAAAATGCTAAACGGCACACTGCAATTTAAAATACTTTTATTTGACACTTTTCCTTTTATATGCAAAATTCCACAATTTTCTCCTTACCAAATCACTGGCTTTTAAAGCCATATATTTTTAATAACTGTATTTCAAAAAGCATGCATTCTAGCATGATTATTTAAATACAATAGCTTTAGAGCACTATAATAAGGCAACGTTATGATAAAACCCTTCATTTAAAAATTGCCTCTATTTCTGCTTCATTGAGAAATTATTTTTCTAACTAACTCAATACACAAGCATAGCATCTTCCACCAATATTGTTTTTGTTGTTGAGACATTACCAAATCATTTATTTTAAGCATTACCATCTTTTTTCAATGACTTACTATTTTATACAACTGGAGGTTTTAAGGAAGCATGAGAAAACTTTGGTCATCCAGCAGTTTTCAGAATGTCAATTGCAATCCCCAGAAATATAAGTTTAAACAATTATTAAAAACTACTACTTATAAGGACATATATTCTTTGAGGGGAAAACTTATATAAAACAAGAGCACTCATGACTAACAAAGACTATGTTATGCGTTCTTAGAAATACATTCTTAGAAACGTCTAGGTAGATTCTCAATCATCCAGGTCATGGATGATTGACAACCAAATCATGGCTGTCCCAAAGGTGCTTTTTTCAAAACGCAACTGGATTTTCTTTGAAGACGTTTTGCTTCCCACCCAAGAAGCTTGTTCAGCTCTGATTGGACGGTGCGGAATGGAAGGATTTATATTCCTTGCAGGTAGCTGGTCATTTGTACTCTGTTAGAGAATTGTTGAGGCCACTTGGAGGTTTATCACCAATTCATAAACTCATGGCACAACACAGGAAAACAAGCCATCAGGACAAGATTCAGCAGTCCATCCGCATTTAAAAGACAAAGGCAGCTCTTTTGAAGACAGCAAAATCCACATTTTGAACAGAGAGGACCGCTGGTTGGGAAGAGATGTCAAAGAAGACATCTATGTCAAAACTGAACAGCCCCCTCTCAACAGAGTGGAAGCAATACAACATCTATCTCCTGTCTACAACACAGTCCTTTCAGTACTTCCAAGAAGGCTCCGCACCCATCTGCATTACTCAGGCGACCTTGAGGATACAAATAAACTTCCAATGGCCTCAATGGCTCTCTAAAAAAATGCAAATGACCAACTGTCTTGCAAGGAATAAAAATCATTCCATTCCCCATCATCCACTCAGAGCTGAAGAAGCTTCTTGGATGTCTTCAAAGAAAACCAAGAAAGTCCAGTTGCCTCTTGAAAAAAGCACCTTTGTGACATTCTTAGAAATGTATAAGAGAAGTATCACTTGTGCCTTTGCTGCCTATCATAAATACAAACAAATTGTTAACATAATAATTCTTACATTACAGGTTTCAGTGTCAGCTCTCTGGCTCTGGATGAGATTTACACACTAGCAATCCTTATGTGATCAAAAGGTATGTAATGATACAAACAACTTATTTTATCCACAATTTTTGGAAAAACTCAAAATCTTAAAAATTAGTCCATGTCTGATCATCAGATTTTTACTGCATTACAAAAGAGGGATTCTGTTCTGCTCTAATCATTAAATTTTTCCAATGCTTCTACTGATAATTTTCGTTTCTTGAGAGCCAATTTTCTGATAGGAAATTTAATACTTTAGCTTGGTCAATGAGAAGTCACTAAACAGGTCAATGTACAGCTCTAACAAGTGTGCAGTCCAACAGCTTCAGCTAAAAAATTATGTTTTGTAAATGTATTACACAACTAATGCAGCAACAGAAAGAACCAATTGATAATCCCTCAGATAAATGAAGAGAACAAAGTAAAAGAACTATAGGAGACTACAAGACACATGCCAGGCAAGCAAATACTGAAATCTGAGGAAAAATGAAACCTATTTGAAAACAAATATCCAGATGCAAGCTAAAAAATAGGAGCAGCCATAGAATTGTAGAAAGACAAACAACAGTTCGCCTTATTATAGTGTCCAAGCACTTGCTGCCAAAAAGTAACTAATCATGTGAAGATGCAGTATTCCTTCTTTAAACTTTCAACCGAAGAACAATGAAAGAACTTTACTGATAATCTTACAAAGGAAATATTACAGCCTTCTGTGTACTGCAGAAAGGCAACTTGGAAAGATTTTAAACTCTCTTCTCTATTGAGAAATCATGTTTTTCTCTTTAGCATAGGAATAATGCATTTTTATGGATATATATATATATAGCTCTTGTTATGTAAGCAAATGTGATTGTGTATGAGAAACCGCATATGCTTATGCTATGTATGCTTACTGTAAGCTATATGCTAAGGCAGAAAAAGCATTAAGTAATACCTTCTTACAGATAGCTCGCAGCTTGATGGCAGAAAAATGAAATGCAGAATTTCATATCAGATTTACAAAATTAGCAAAATATCATTACCTTCCCATACAGTCAAAAAACAATTAAACAGATTTGGCAAAAGTAAGTAAGATTAATGTAAGCCTTGTTAGTGAGAAGGACATTCCATTTTCCTGAAAAAGAGGCTGATGAAGCAACAAACTGCATTCACTAGTCTTGAAAGTGCACTCAGAGAATTCCGGATTCACTATTGACATTGGAGCAGGTTCCACCTAAAAGGTCATCAAATTAAAATAAAGACAAATGTACCTTTTTGTTAAATGACCAAATTTTATCCCATTCCATGTTTACAACTGATCTTGAAGATCCCTGTAAATTATAAAGGAAAAAAATGCATCATCTGACTAAGTAATAATTACAGACATTTGATACACAATGATAAATGGTGTAAATCCAATCCTGGTTCTATTGCTAATTGGCCCATTATCTTATATATATTTAATTTAATTACATATATTTAATCAGTCAATGCAAGCTAAGTCAGAAATCCTATATTCATCAGAAGAAGGAAGCAACTTATAAATCAAAGTACTTTAACTTAAGTAATATTAATTTTAACCATTTTCCTCATTGTCTTTATGTTTCTGTGTGTGTGATAAACCATACCTTTGTAACACAACAGCAATATCCTTTAAGAGTATAGCAATATTCATTGGTTATTTTGAGAAGATAAATTAATTAGAAGAAATGTTTTAATAATTAATATGTTTAAATATTTTAATATTTTTCTAAGACTTACAGCTTCTTTAACAAAGTGTGCTTTATTAAATTTTCAATGCTTCATTCAGAAACTATTTTAACAATGCATACATACATAAATATATATATACACACACAAACACTAAAAACTAATTTTCAAACTGCGTATCACTCATACTGTACAAAAATATTTGCTCTATAAAATATTCTACTTCAAAATTATGTTTACCATCTTTAGTAGTACAAGGTGGGAAATACATGAATCATAACAAATGAAATTATTTTCATAATCTTTAATGCTACTACAAATGTTAATAAGCTGGGATTTTTTTTCTAAGATCATCACCTTTTTCCATCTATAAGTCTATGAAGCTAGCATACTTCTCAAAATACAGAATCCTCTCTGATTTACCCCTCCTTACAGCCTCACCCATTTTCCTCAAATTTTGTCCCACGGGAGGCAGGTGATCTCTCAAAGTAAATTTGGATAAGGTGCATAGGTTGCAGGAAATTCTGCAAGTCAAAGATGAGCAATGGATTCCACCATATTTTTACAAAGACACTATAGCAATCTCTTTCTATGCAATTTGAAAATAAAGACTCTTACCTGTGCAGCTATAAACTGTTTCAATCCTTCTACTGTCATACCTCTTCTAAGGACACCACGAACAGTTGGAAACCTTGGATCATCCCTTGAAGAAAGGAATCAATACTTAAATACTGAAGGAATTGGGTGGCTTTAAAAAATACTTTTATGAATTCAAAACATCATCTAATTCCCCCTTCCATTTTACACAACCTTATCTTAGATTTAATGAGTTCCAATTTCTAATATTGGCTAATTCTTAGCATCTGTTTAATTTGTGGCCTTTTCCCTAGAAATAATAAAAATATCAAATAAACATAGAAAACTGATGGCAGAAAAAGACCTAGTGTGGTCCATCAAGTCTGCCCTTTGAATTTTGTTTTTTTTTTAATTTGAGGTTTTTATTTATTAATAACATATAAGCTACAGTTACCAATGTAGGAATGAAATAATCTGGTACACATTTTAGAAGCATCCATACAGGCACCACCAAGCTAAGCAACTTCACTTACCAGCCATCTACCAGCCCTTCATTGACAAACCAAGTGAGCTTTCTTTTAGAAAGCACGGTATTGTTGAGGTTTAAACGGCTGTACTCCCAGATATAGGGCTTCCTTATTCCCAAGGCTTCAATGATCCAGTAGAATTGCTCATCTCTATCATGGTATTCTGTTGTTCTTAATGCATGAGTAACACCTTCTACACTGTCCACTATGGGGCAGGCAAAGTCATATGTGGGGTAAATACTGAAAGTTAAGTAGAAACAGAATGTACAGATTATGTACAGATTGACAGATATCACATTTTACCATTAAAAATTTTCAAAAGCAATCACTGAAGCAACAGTATTTATCAGTTTGCTGGTACACATTAAAAACATGAAGAATGTTTAAAACAATTGCAAACTTTACATTGTATTTGAATAGACTGACAATAAGTATTGGTAGGAGATTCTGAAGAATCTATTATGAAATCTGAGTAATATGTTATTCCCCAGAGCTAGATATATTCCAGAAAGGGAGGAGGGAGGAAAC
>JAEANM010001217.1:0-29129 GCA_017656035.1 Myanophis thanlyinensis
AGCTGCTTCGTGTACACACACACACATACATACACACACCATAGACAGACAGACAGATAGATAGAAAATCATTCTTCTTGTTTTGCAGTTGGATTGCTAATATTAATTGAGCCATTTCACTTGGAAGCCAGATTTAATTTGCTGTGGCCTGTGATCTCCACCTTATTTGTATTCTTGAAGGGGGAGAATTGCTGATGTTTTTAAATTCATCACATGCATTTCTTTTCCTGCAGTGTTAAGCTTAAAGCTATTTCACCTGAATCTTTGCAGGTCTGATTATTTTGTTGTTTGAGACTGTGAATGCTGGCACGTCAGATTTTGTTAAAAGAAACCAGAGTGTTCTGCAAGTCTGCTCCTTTCTGATAGAAATGAATGCTATTTATCTTTCCCCGCTCCTTTTTAAAATATGGAAAATTTAAATATATCCAGTTTTTTTTACACCACAGCTGAGGTTCTGTTAACTGGTACCTTTCAGACTTTTTAGTAAACCAGGAGAATGGCTTTTATTCATAACAAGGAAACTGTGAAATACAATAAGTCCAACCCACAGACTCCACTGAGTCTTGGTAAACTAATTACTCTTTGACAGAACTATAGGCAAACCTCCCTCTTTATATGCAAAATAAAACAATATTTTCCTTCCAAGGCCTGAGTAATCATTATCTTTGGTTAAGAAGATCTGTTTCTCAAACTCAGAGGGAGGATTCTTGCTGACAGACACATATCAAGATGCTACTTTTTAATAATGTTGATGGAACATAATCAACAAGAAAAATCTGTTTGGAGAGCTCTTTCCATTGGTAATCACTTTTCAGCCTAAAGTTGAAACAGGTGTTCATCCAAAATTTTCATGTAAAATTGTCGTACCTAACTATATCTCAATTCTGTTTCTCTGGTATCTCTACTTCGGCCTCTTCTGGATTCCTTCCTCTTCTATTTTTTTTAAATATACTTTTATTCTGCTGATCATACAAATGTATTTTAATGTAGTTTACAAATATGAAATGAATAGGAGAAACAAGAAATGTTCATTCAACATACATACAGGAAAAACTTAGGTGAGGAGAAAGATTAAAAACTTGGTGATTTTGGGAAAGCACAATCCAGAATTTAGGGCACCACCACAATGAAAATCTGCCTATGAGTTATACATGATGGCACTTGCCCAGTTATATGTTACTTGTCCCTGGTTTCTCTCCCATTGTTAGTCAGGCCTACACACACTTCTCCCCTGTCCCTTCCCCTGTGATTGTTAGAATAACGAACACATTTCTGAAAAGGAAGATGATAAAGTATCCAGTTGGGACATAATGATGCCCTGCTCCTCAGGGCTCAAGGTAGATGATCAAACAGAGGTAGTTGGCTCTAGATAGACCTTCCTAGAAAGCACACGCAAGACAGCTTCCCTTGGTATTGAATAATTTGAATGTGAAGATTCTCAGAGATTGCAGCATGAAGAAAATGTCACAGAAGCAGCAGAAATTAATCAGGCCAGGCCAGGCCAGGGTAGATAAAGGGAAACTGGTTACAAAGAAAGGCAAGGGGTTTCTTTCATTATTGAGCCATTAACTGAGAATGTGCATAGCTAGATCCCTGGGTTCAGTAAAAATATTGAAAGAATATCTTTGTTGTTTTGTTTTAGAAGACTCTTTAAATGGCTTCTTTCTCATCATGGGAATAACCTTCCAATAAACTAATTCTGCTGAAGCTTCGATGCTTTATGGTGTCTGGAAGATTCTGCCCTTTCTTTAGGCAAGCAGTACTGCTGTGTGTCTATCCTAAGTTTTAAAATGGTGAGGCTACCAAAGTGCTTTTAAGTTCTCCATCTTTTTGCACCAGCGCGTCTGCCCTTTACGTTTCGCTCCTACTATTGTAGTAGGGAAGAAGCGGACGGAATTTGAACAAAGCAAAAGCAGATGGAAAAGTATCAGGTGTCGGACCTGGCCTAAAAAGGACAAGAGCAGAGCTGCACCAAACGTCGGCCTCCCTCCCTCTTTGGACGTGGGGCTTTTTAAAGGGGGAAAAATCTTGCCCTGGTGCTCCTTTCCCACTTGTTGTTTTGCTGAACGGAGCTTAGCCACGGTTAGAAGATTTGTAGTGCACAGAACTTTTTTTGTAATCATTTCTAACATTTCAAAATTATATGACGATTTGAAGGCCCCAGAATGTTGGCTGCCTCAGAGGGTCATTTCAGTTCTTGATTTTTGAGGTGCTCTTTGGAGAAAGGAGGGCAGCTCTGTCCTAGCTCACAGCCGTTGACTATGAGCTCAGCAATGGGTATGGTCTTGCCTGGTGGGCCTGCCTCTCAGTCCTGTCATTTTTCAGGCAGCGGTGTTTCAAGTGAAATAGCCGAATGCCCTGCTCTCTTGCAGTATTTAAGTCCCTGTTTTATTTATTAATCACTGTGGGGCACGTCTTTCCTTCAGATCTGACTAAAGGAAGGAAAATGGGTCAGTGCGGGATGTTGGTCCCTTCCTTACCAATCTCGTTCGTAAATCAGCTTTCGTTTCTCTCTCTCCCCCCTCCCCCCCCCTTTCTGCTTCTGTCACCCACTACAAAGATGTTCCCGTGGCATAAAGTGCCTGAATAGAGATTGCCAAGCAGGCCTTTCACTCACAAGGCAAGAAGAGGAGGCAGAACAAAACCCAGAGTGGCCTCTCTCCCACTGGAAGATTGAAAGGACGGGGAGGTCATTGACATGCAGATGTTCCCTGCTGGCGCACTGGGGCTGCTGTCGCCCCTCAGGTCCAGGGGAAAACAAGCAGCAGAAGTAGCAGAGCACTCTCTCTTCCCCTATATACCAACCAGTTATCACATTGGTATATTGTACCCAGCAGCTCAGGGAACATGTGAGATGTTATCCCGGCGCAGCCTCTTAATCCCCCTGTAAGAAATGCTGGGATCAGTGTGCTCGATTGTTCCAGGCCACCCAATATGCTTCATGGGAGAGTTGCCCCACAGCTCCACATCCAGCACGACTTCCTATAGATCACAGGGCCGTTTGTTCAGTGCTTTCAGAACTATACTCGTAAGATGCAGATTGCATTATTAGCCCACTTCTTTAGATAACTGTCCATTATCTTCTTCATTACACAAAAGTTTTAACCTAGCCCAGGTTCTTTGGTTTCCCACAGGACGCATGGTTTGGTTATGTGCTACACTGTATTTGAATCTGGCCGCAGTTTTGGGGCTTCTCATTGCGGGGAAGTTCGGAAGGAGTTAATTGTAGTCCTGATGTGCTTTATCATCCCAAAGAAATTGCTGCTCTTTTTGGGCATTAGGCCAGGGCTGCTTTTCCCAAACAACACTTTAGAGAGGATATTTATTTTGGGTCAGACTTATATTGGGAGTAAATGGCTCGCAATATTACTCCACCAATCAGAACTTTGGAGAGATGTGTGTTGTGTAAGTGTGTTGTGTGAACTCGGTGGAGTCATTAATCATATAGGGTTGTTTCCATATGAGAACCATTTCATTTCACAAGAAATTGTCAATTTGTTTAGCTTAGGTGGATGCACTGACAGCATCTAGTTTCTGTAGAAAACGAGACTGCTGCCTGCCTGCTTCAGGCGATGCTTCTGGAGCTTCCTTGAAACCCCCCCCCCCCAGTCTGGAAGCTTCCATTGATGCCAAAGAAGGCGCATAACGTGTTTCCTGGAGCCCTGGGTCCCGTCAGTTGCCAGATGAGCTTTCCTGCTTTCTGAATCATTTGCAGAGATGTTACTGGAGCTCTTCACGTCAAGACCAAACTGTAGTGCCTCGTCTCTTTTGACGATTCCGTGCTTTTGTGGGATGGAAAATCGCTAGCCGTGCTTGCTCTCCTGTCTGCTCCTTGTGTTGGTTCTGGTTCTGCCCAGTTGCTTCTAGGATGCTGTTGAACACCGGTTCAGATCCCCGGGGTCTCATTCCTACATGCACAAGTGATTCTAGCTTCCTTTTTCTTGGAAATCACATATTTCATTACAGAGTTCTTGCTTTTTCATTGTTGAGATTTTTCTTCTTTTCCCATTTTACTGTGTTCTGAACAAATCATAAAAGAGTCTGAGCATGTAAAGCTTTTAATAGAAAACACATCAGAATGGAGGCTCACCTAATTTCAGACATTGTATGAGATAATGATGGGTGCCATTAAGGCGATTGCCTACTCCTGCACCATAGCAACATTTCTCTCCTGAAATAATTTAGATCTGGACTTTGCACAGTCTCTTGGTCGCCTCCTTTTCTTTTTCTTGGCTGGATACATTTTTCTCACCATACTCTTTTGCTGAGTTAGTAATACACACCTCATTTAAGACCCTATAGTATTTCTAATGGTAGGGTGGGTTCAGATTTTCAGACGCTTGCCATCATTTGTAAGATAAAAGTGGAAGATTTAAACACTTTCTGTTACCCTTAAAGAAAAAAACCAAGAAGTTTGGAACTACCTGGGTAGTCTATCGAACATTAATAGAAAATGAATCCTGTTCTTTCTTCCTCCCAAATCATAGGAAGTAAGGGCTACCCTTGTGCATTAATAAACCGGAGGCGATTCTTTGCTTTCAGCATCAGAAAGGAAGAGGCTGCCTTTTTCTCCTGTGGATCCCTTCTAAGAATAAGATGGATGGGCAATTATTTTCCCAGGAAGAGCCGTGACTTCCTTTTGTCCCCGTTGAATTTGGGGCATCTCTAGGTCAGGCTGAGAGAGTTAATCAGGGCTCAAGGCTGAGAGTGGGCTGAATCCTGGTTCGGAGCTGCATCTCAGCCACCCTCTGAGCTTTCTTAGTAAGCCCAGATTGAATTCTGTTTCGTATTTTTACTAACAGATATTATTATAGGTTCTATGTTTGTCCTGTATTTAAAAAAAACAATTGTACATAAGCTGCAGGAAGGAGCTTGTTTCCATCACGTGATGATGCCTGCTTGAGTTGTTGTTTTTTTAAACCACCTGTATTTGCATTATCATCATGTTGCGGTGTTTTTGTAACATTTAAGTCAAAATTTCAAATTCCAAAGATGACAAAACGTGTCTTCCAACGGCATGTTAAATCAGACTCAACAAGAGCGCACATAGAAGACAATTTTTACACTTTAGGGTCACAAACCCTTCCTCGCTAGAAATGAGGAAAGGGGAAAGTTTATGCATGAGAACGAGAAGAGAATCTCTGCCCCATGAGCTTTGCTGTTATTCCCCGGCTTCTGTCTTGTGTGTGCCCTTCGTCTTTCCGGTGCAAGCTCATTCCTCAGAGATGAGAGAAGAAGGTACCTTGCCAATCCGTGAGCTGGATGCATATTTGTGCTGCTATTCTAATAAAGTACTTGCTTGCCCAAACTGTAACATGCACAAAGTCTGTAGGATTAGATTCTTTTGGAGAATTGTGTTAATCTGCCAGGCCTCGTTTGTGAGATTGATTTACCCATCAATTAGTAAAATACGAGAGATCAGAAAATGTGAGATTGTAACCAATCCTGGGGCCATTTCTTCTTTTGTTTGGTCTTGGTCGCTAAGATGCTTCTTTGGTCAGAGTTATTACAGAGATAGTTTTAACTGTATAATTAAGAATATTTTGCAGTAATTTTCTTTCAGTTGTGTATGTGTGTTCTAAATGGCACCACCAATAGACATGAATAAACTATGTGGCTCAAAACCTTAAGTCCTGGTTGTATCCTATGCTTCCATTCCGATTGACTATAAAACAGCAGTTTGAAATGTTCAGTGATTGCGTGCATGTCATGCTCCCAGGAAGGTAATACAATGCAATGTTAATTCCCCCTTGCCTTTCTCTTTCCTTGCAAAATGAGACATTCTGGGCTGCATGCAGCATGTTCAGTCTCAATCAGCATTTGGGTTGGAGGCCTCTATCTGATGTCCCTGGTGAGGCATTCTGGCCCTTGCCTTGTGCAGAAACACAGACCCATTTAACACTCAGAAGCCTTTCTGGTGAGGCAGTGAAGAAATGCCCCGATGGCATTTCTACCCTTTTAGAAAAGAATAACTGGCTGCCGTTTTTGTTTGGCCAGTCCATTCTTTAACAGTGAGACCCTCCGGATCTAATGGGCTGTTCTTGGTCTCAGACGGGTTGACCGTCCTTGATCGATTGAGATGCAGTCAAATCCACACACACCTCTTTTGCTCCAGGTGCTCTCGTGCATCTACCCATGTTAATAATCTCCAGAATGTACTTTTGTGCCCATTATTTGATTTTTCTTCCTCACGATGCGCAAAAGTAGATAATGAAATCAATTTGCTCACTTCATAGATCCATGCAGCTGGCTTGAGCCCCGTTGCCAGGAGACAGTTGGGCCAGGCTGCTTCCAGGGCCAGGGTTTGTACAGGCGGGCGGCTCTGATGCGGCAGTCCTGCTGCCCTGTGCAGACAGCGTTCACAAGAGGGAGGAGAAGCTCCGTGGATCAGGAGACAGTGGTTTACAAAAACAGCCAGAATTAGGACATAAGATTAAGAAATGAAAACAACAATGTTTGGAAGCTTATAATGCACTTTGAAATTGACCAAAAAAACCACTGCAAAAGTTAGTCAGCATAAAAACAGCCCTTCTTGGCATTTGAATGGCCGTTCGGAATAAAAATGTACAAGGGCTCACCTGGAAGCTAACAAGAACAGGGAAGGCTCTGGGCCTGGAGGAAACCGTAGCCGTAGGATGAAGTGGTGGAGAAACTTCCCGGCGCAGCTGATGATGTCAAAGGAAGAAAAGCTGCAGCCCGTGAACTCTTGCTCTGCATCCCAGCATGAGAAGACTTAATCCGGGCACTACTGCTGAGACTCTGGAAGAGTCCAATTAAGAATACAATTGGCTCCAGCAATGGCAGAGCTCCCTTTGGGAGCCAGAGGGGTAGAAGGATGCTCGCTTCCTTGCTGAAAGAGCTGGGAGCGGGCCTGTGCAGAGGCAGCTATACTATTTCAGCCTCCCTTTCCACGCAGGATGGCTGTGAGAACCAAATGCCCAGTAGAGAAAATGAAAGTGTTGTCTGTTCCTGGCTCCTTAGTGAAAGGATTCAATAAAAACACTATGGATATATTTTAGGGAGTCATTCCATTCAATCCTGTTGGGGAATACCCTTGGCCCTAGCAGTTATGGCATCTTGATTCAGAAAGAGTTTGCTAGAAGTCTTGATAAAGACCTTCCAGTGAAATGTGTCAAGCTGGCATCAATCTAGAGAGACATTTAGTACACAAGGGTATTACCTACCCTGCCCAGTCATCTCTCCATGGAAAGTGTAATTTGTTCTAGATTAAGCAAAAGGTTGTGGCTTATGGGCAACTCTTATTTCAGAGATTTGGAAATGCTGCTTGTTGTTGTTGCTGCTGCAGTCATTTAAAATTGTTATTAAAATGGAAAAGTCAACATTAAAATGGTATGTCTTGACTTCTTAATTCAAACGAAAGAATGGGGGCCCAAGTGTTCCCAAGCCACGCAGGGCTTCGGAAGTCTCCAGAGGCATCATGTGAACACTTGTGAGCTTCTGAAAGCTTTGGAAGCCACATGTGAAGAGGCTCCAGGAGCTGCCCTGCATGGGCTACTGCAGCCTCCCCATAGCCGGAGAAAAATGCCTGAAGGGAAGTGATGCATGGCAGATCTTTGGGAGCACTGGGTGGTGGGGCAGGGGGGGTGGAGAGAGAGAGAGAGTCATGCTGTTCCCTGAGGCTTGCCTGCCTTGCAAAGCAGCCCAAGGCAGTACTTGGGAGTCACAGCGTGGGCACCAGGACTGGCACTGAGGCAGCTGGCTGTGCCTGCTGAAGACTCTGGGCCTCTACTGCACTTTAGCCCAGCTCAGGGTTGCCGCTGCCAAATGCCAGAATGTAGGACTGGACTGTGATGGCTGTGACTTTTCACAACATTGCAGCACACCCCTAGCTCATGCACGGTCTGGGCCAGGCCTCCTAGGAGGGCGCTCTGCTTAATGACCATAATGGGGAAGTGCCAGGATTCTACTTTGAATTATTTTATTTAAAACATGTTCATCTTTTTAGGTAGAAAATATTCAAAAGAGAGTAGAAGTATTTTGAGCAAACAAATTTTAAATAAAATTAATTAAGTTGCAGTTGAATTAGTTCTGCTTTTCATTGCCTGGCTGTCTGTGAGAAAATTCAGCAGAATGACTCACTAGCTGAAAAGCCGGTCTTATGAATGCAAAAATTCTGGAATTTTCAGTGTTAAGAGTTTGAGTATTTGACATACTTTCTTTGTGATGAAGCATCTTTCCAGAATCTAAAGACATTTGGAGTTTATATTTAGCGTGAACCTTGTGGTTCCGGTAATCCCCTAATATTTCTCTGTTTAATTTTGAATGGTCCTCGCAACCTCTTTAAATGAGCTCTAAGGCTGATTTCATGTTGCAGAATCAGCAGAAACATTTGCTGTTGGACAGGTACAATCTCACTAGCAAAACAGGAGAATCGTTAAGGCAGAGACAGGACTTTAGATCAGCCATTACATTGGTTTTCTTTCTTTTATGTTAAAGAAAATCTACAAAGGCATCAGCATTCAGAAGATAAATTTGAGAGTGCTATGCTTGTAAAGATAAAACATGTGCAGTCACTCTTATTCTCAATAGAAGAGAATATTTATACTCAGGATTTAACTGTGGAATCTTTGGTGCTCTCCGAGCTTGGTTGTTTGCTTGCAGACGTTTCATTACACAACTAGATAATATCATCAGTGTGAGTGAGTGCGGGTTTGCACCCTATTTATATACAGTAGCTTGCCCTGCTAGAGCTGTTGGTGTAGGTGCCTTGGATAGGGTTTCGTTTTCTGCTTTATTGTTGTCTGGTGCTGATGGAGCCACTTTGGTGTAGTGGTGAAGGCATTAAACTAGAAACCAAGAGACCCTGAGTCCCAGTCCTGCCTCAGGCACAAAGCCAGCTGGGCGTCCTTGAGCTAGTCACTTTCTCTCAGCCCTAGGAAGGAGCCAGTGGCAAACCACTTCCGAAAAACCTCCCTGAAGCAAACTGCAGGGAGTGATGGGGAGGGGAAACCATCTTTGCTTATTTGGGTGTTGGCTGCTGGAAATAATGTGTTTTTATTTCCTTAGCTTTTTTTTTTTTTTTTTTTTTTTTTTTTGGGTCTCTTTTGAGTGGTGTGTAAATGTGGTTTATGTGTGTATTGACGGCTGATTTGGCTGATGCCAAGCTTCTAGGAATTCCCTCGTGGTTTCAGATTAGGTTGATCTCATTGTTTACCGGTTGAAACTATGGTTGAACTGAATCCATGTGTGGTTAAACTGAGGAGTTTTCATTGTGTCCTACTATGTAGGCCAGCCAGGCAGAAGACTAACAGAGTGCATCCATAAACACTAAATAGCAGTCAGATAAATCTATTTTTATACCACAGCAGCATGCCTCTCTTTGTTAACGCATTTCCTGTTTTGTTAAATATTACAAGCTTCTCTGAAGCACCTACTTTTTGCTGTGGTTCTGGGTGATAGAAAGGACTTCATACAGAGCAGGCATGGAACTCCTTCCCTCTCTTTGTTACTACTAGTCAAGCTTCGATTAGACTAGTTTGAGGTAGCTTGATAAGTCCATAAAACTTTTCATCTTTGAATTCAGGACTGGAGAAGAATTAAGAGTATTTGTTTCTGTGCCTTTACTGTATTCACATAGGGCAGATAGAGAAATTGTACAGTGTTAGGTGAGGAAGGAGACCCAATGAGAAGAGCACATGAGGGAAGGGAGTGGGGAGTGGGCCTTCCCCATCAGTCTGAAAGCTTCTGCTTTTTGCAAAAAAGCCTTTTTAATGATCTCGTTGCCTAATGAAAAATCATTCCTCTCTTTTAGGGATGCTGCTCCATTAAGTTCTTTATTTGAGAGTTGGGGATGAACAAACTCATTAAGATTCTAAGTTCTGTTTCTGAATAGTTAACAAAAATACTGAACCTCATTATTATTTATTCAATGTATATGCTGCCTGATTTCAAATGATATTGTGGGGGGGGGGGGCAAGGATTTACAGATAAAACTTTTTAAAAATACAACAGTAGACAAAAATGAAGAGTGAAAATGGAAAGAATGATTAAAAAAAAAAACCAAAATGAGAAATTGGGTTTTCTAGATGAGTGTGCAAATTAAGTAGGAAAAACATCATAATAAATAGAAGAAGTTATACTGGAATATCACACCGAAGTTTACTTATCTTTTCCTTTGCTCTTTATACCAGAAAGTTAACAGGAAGCATTAATGACAAATGCACACCAGGTTTCTGCCTTGGCAGTTATGCTTGGTTTTGCATTGTTCACAGAAGCCTAAATTTATTTGTTTAAAATTGACTGTACCCGGAAGCCTGCCTTCTTGTTACTTTTACTTATTCTCAGTATCAATTAAAACTATGCAATACTTACGTGTTCCCAAGAGGGAACTAAGAAATTCAAGAAAAAACTATTGTGGCCTGAAAGTTACAAAATAATTGGGCTTTGGAGTTAGTGGTATTTGTTTCCCTCTACCTCAGCGCAGGCTCCCATTTTGCCTCCGGACTGCCTTAAGAGCGAGTGGCCTCGTCCACTGCGCAGACCATTCGGCTGTGAACCTGGCTGGATAATTGAATGTTCTCTCCTGGAAGCTTATAAGTAAGTAACCAGTGGAGCTGGGAGCAAAGCAGAAGCAGGGGCCTTTAATTCAGAGGCCTTCCTGCACCTAGCAGAGATTATTGCTGGCTCCCTAGCATCGGGCACAAAACCATGACCTCCTTGCCTTGGCTCATTTGGGGGTGGGGGGGGTGGCTTTGCAGGCCGGCCTCCTGCGGCCATTCTCCCGCTGCTGTACTGGCCAAATCCTCTTGGCCTGGATACTGCTTGCCAGCCACCTCTCTTCCTTCGGGGCTCTCACTTCCAGGCATATCGGGCCATTCTGGCCTGGGTGCCCTCAAGCAGTGCAGATTGAGAGCACACACCCCCAGCAGCTCTTACGGGTTTTAAGCAAAATCCCAGGGTGACGGAAGTTGGCAGCAGTTAAATTAATTCAGCATTTGAGTTCACTTGCAGGTTCTGCTCCTAAAAAGTGCTTGGATTGCAGATCCTGTGACTGATGTCAGCAGAACCTCCAAAATGAAGTTGCAGCCCAGGAAGTAAGTCCTCAAAAGCGGCTGTAGCTTCAAGTCCAAAGAGAATTTTGATTCTGTTCTTTTGTTTCAAACGCCCTGATCATTAGGTGTTAATTTGATGTAAAAATAAAGTCTCCTTAGACTCCAAGGCATCAGTGGAGTATACTTGGCAACAGACAGGCAGAAGTGATTTTCTGGTGCCCTTTTCCAAGATGTTTTGAGTTGCCGGTCGGGTCTCCTGCCTGCGGTTTCCTGGAGGTCTCCCTCCAGATAATAGCTGGACTGCAAGCTCTCTAGGTCCCAGTCCCATCCAAGGGAGGAAGGAGCCTGTCCTGGATTGGAATGGCAGAGATTCTTTCCAGAAGTGTCTCTTCAGGAAAAATACTATCTACATTTGTATGTATTTTTGGTAGACAACTAAAACTAGTAACACTGTGGTGGGGCAGATTTTTGATTGAAGTCATATCATTACTATGATGTTATAATTTGAGAATAATAAAATCAACATCTGAATGTTAGGCAAATTTCCGAAATCTTGTAAGTCAAACTAATATTTGAAGTATGCCTCTTCCCTCCCACCCACCCACCCACCCACCCTTTATTATGTCCTCTGGGCTTGAGAGGTCCTTTAAATAAGTATGGAAGCTCCTTGGATACAAAATGTGGGTACTAAATTGGGGCTGGGGGCGAAGGATTCTTAAAAGCAGCAGGCCCAGGAGTGTTGTTTGGAGTAGGGAACCCGTATTTCTGGGTTTGAAGCAATACTTCCAAGACCAGCGGTTCAGGCTTCTCATTTGCCTAAGGACTGAAGTCTGATCAAATTAAAAAGCATGTAATTATCATCGAGCACTTGATTTACCATCCCATGTGTGCACCACGGTGCAGGAAGAAGAGATAGAGCTAAAATGCCTGGAGATATCACAGCAGCTTGTAATAACTTGTTTGTGGCATGCATTATTTCAAACTTTACTTACTTTATTTGGCTTTTCATCCCAGAGGATCCAGAGTAGTTTTTGGAAGTCTTGAAACCACAAAAAGGCAACAGTGTTTAACAGTACCATAAACACCGAAAACAAAGCTCATTTTAAAACAAACAATATTCAAACTTCAAGGCCACTTACTTCCACAAATGCTGCAGTGAGCACATCTACCTCAGCTGGCCTCAGCCCCCATTATTCTCCAGCATGGCTGCAGCCGAGGAAGGGCCACTGCTCAGAGAAAGGGAAGTTTTCACAACCTTTTGCATTTTGCAGGGGGGGGGAGGAGGAGGAGGAAATGCACCCACCCACCCCAAGAAACACAGCCCTGCTCCAAGTCCTCTGCTGGCTTTTCAGCTGCAAAGAGCATGGAGGGGCAGGAGAGCCTTCAGGTCTCCCAGAGGGCAAAACAGGGGAAGAGGGAGGGAGGGGGGGGCAGCAGCTGCGGGGTGGCTCCCCACAAGGCCCCCTCCCATCACTCTCCTCTCCACCCTCCCTTAAGGGGGGGGGGGCGCATTTTCATACGTTTTCCCACCCAGAGAAGTTTGCAATGCCTAGGAACTAGGAGAAGAACCATCTCTGTTTTTTTTTTTTTTTTTTTAAAGCGTTTATGAAAGCGGTGACATTTAAACTCCTAATCTGCCCTTTTGTTGACTAATTTTTCTGAACTTTCCAGGACAGCTTCTCCTGGGCAGGCTTGCTGGCCAGGTGGAGGTGGTGGCTGCTGTGGGTGGCAAGGGGCCCTCCAAACGGACGGTGGGTGCTCCCAGGCAGGCTTTTCCGGTTGTTTTACGCTCAGGGCAGACGTAGCTTGCCTGTTAGTCTCCCCTTCTGTTTCATCTGCCTGCCTGTAAGAAGGTTTCACAGATCGACAGTCAGTGGTGATTCATCGGCTGCTTTGTCTGGGGAAGGTTTCTCCCTCCGTCCCTTTTTTTCCCCCAAAGAGGAACTTCTTCCTCAACTGGTTTATGAAAATGATTTTAAAATGGGAAGGGATACTATCTCAGGTTGAGTAGGTAAGTAGTGATACCCAGGCAGGGCTTGGTGGAGTCCAGGTGCACATGCTTTGCTGGTCACCAGATCTAAATAAGGGTTTTGTTGTTGGTTGTCGCTGGGAATAGTTGGAGGGTTATACAGCATGTTTCCAAGCCTGTTGAGGTGTCCATAGAGACAAAATTGCTCGGACAAGACTTTAGTTGAGCTGTCTTCAACATACTTGTTTTCTAAGTAGTAGTACTCTGCATAGGAAGCAGACTCGTAATTCAGGAAAGTAGATTGGTCAGAAATTATAGCTGACCATTTTTTCAAGGCAAGATAAGACTTTAAAAAAAAGAAAGAAAGAAAGAACATAGAGGCCATTTTCTCCCCATTGATGGAAGACCAGTTCAAAGTATGTAACCGTAACTCTTCTCTTTTCCCCACCTCAGACTCCTTAACAATGTGCTGTAAAACAAAATGGAGATTTCAGGCACTGCTGGTAATTGTTGTGCAAATATAATACTCCCTCCAAGCTGCTAAATAGGCCAGTGCTCTGTTTACACGAAGAGGCAGCCAGCTTTCCAAGTGTAATGAGTCAGCTACATGAACAGAAGGGGTGTGGAATTAATCTGGCATCCGTCTGGCTTGCTCTCAGAAAACCAGGGTTTCAGCCTCCTGTAAAATAGGTACACATCTTAACTACAAATGGCTCTCTTGCTCTCCAGAACAAGCAAGCAATCCCCCCCCACCCCCAGGCGTAATTGAACCAAATGCATGGCCAAGGGCCCTTCGTGGTTTCACTTTGAACTGGACTATCTGTTTGGAGGTGGCTGTCAGGGAATATGTTCAGAAAGGATTGATTTCCCATAGGCTGTTTTTTATCTTACCTTAAGCGCTTGGCTAAAGAAAACGAGGAGGCATACAGGTGTCAGGCAGAAGCTCTGTCTAAATAAGGGACTGTTAGCTTGATTATTTTTTTTGGGGGGGGGGGTGGCGGCTAAATGTGTCAGCCATCACAAAATGAGGGTGGATTTGATGATGCAATACATTCCCTAGACCTAACTCCCCCCCCCCCCCATTGGACAATTGACTGTAAATTTTGAATGATCTGTGGCAGGGTTTTCTCAGCCTTGACAACTGGAAGATGTGTGGACCTCAACTCCCAGCTTTGCTGGTTGGGGAATTCTGGGAGTTGAAGTCCATATGAGTTCCAGTTGCCAAAGTTGGGAAACATGATCGATGAGCTTATCTTAAAGAAGCAATTTCTGAGGAAAGGGAGCTTGGTTGAAGCTTTAGGATCTGAAGATGTTTTAATGGGTGCTTATATTTGAACAATGAGCATTTTGAAAAGAAGAAAAGGCACCTCACCTTTTTCCTATGCAGGAGTAGTTGGGGCCTTAACTAACCATTAAGAGTTGCCTAACTGGATTATAGTTACTAAATGAGGAGCATATCCCAAGTGCAGTGCTACTGGGCACATATCTTTGTTCAATGGGATAAATGCAATAGTATTTTGACTTGCAAGATTGCCTCTAAATTAGAAATCCTACCCTTTAATGGTCTAAACCGGCTTGGAATAAAATTGGATTTTGGTTGTGCTGGTGGCATACTAGCCAAAGGGTGCCCAGACTGGCAAGTACTGTCCACATTGATAACAGGGAAGTTTATGGACTGTTTTGGTCACTTCCATTTCCGCTTTTGAGTCTTGTCATCAACTTTCCAGTTGACTACCATTTGCTTTCCCTAAACACTCATTATTTACATAGTATCAGTATTTATGGTTGGCAAGTCAAAGGACTCACCAATCCAGCAAAAAGAAGGGGGTTTGTCCATTTGACAGCTGCGTACAAGAAGAGCAATTCTGTTGCACGTGTTTTCTGGCATCCCTTTCTCATACTTTCTTTTGGTTGGAGTCTATTGTTGGCTGAATTTTATTTTAAAAGAATATATCTTGTCTTTGCAACTGACAAACGGCTTTCAAGGCTGATACTAGAAACAAAGGTTATTGGGGATTTATCTACTTAATATTTTAGTGTTGGCTTTAGTGTCCAAGATACTTGTAATTCAGTGCTGTAAATGCTAGAAATGGGCAGGAACCTGTAAATAGAGCAGGCCAGATATCTGGCTGAATAAAATAAATTCAGATAACTCGCCCTGTGAGTTAATGTGTTACTCACCCAAGCTGTAAATGAAATTTCAGCTGCTTTCATTATATTATAGAACATCTTACCGTCACAATTCAGTAAAATAGAAGAAAATTACGGTAATTATAACTTAATGTGTCATCGTTTCTAAGATATAGGTTTAGGATTTTTTTTTTGTCTTGAACCCTTATTGTGTGTCTTATTTTGTGCTCAATCACTGGACCTACCTAGTGCATCAAAGTGATGAGAAAGCTGTTGTGTTTTTCATGGAGCTCTTGCTGTAAAGAGAATCAATTTGAGCCTGGTATACCTCTCTCCTTTTTCTTTCCCCTCGATGGAGGTTGTAAAAAACTCAAGATTCCTTCGAGAAAAGAATGACATTATTTTCAGTCAGTCACCTCTTTCCCCAAACTCATCCCTAATTAGTCATGGTACTAGAGCCTCCCTGCTCCTGGACGGCTTCTTTCAATTGGATGGGAAACCTTGCTTGCATACGTGTAGCCAAATTATGGGATGTGGCAACTATCTCTGTGTGGTAGGTAGTGAGGGAAACCTTGTTCGATGCTCTGTCTTCGTAGGTTAAAGCAAAGCCTTTCCTGAGCCATGTGTTGAATTCTATAGTGACTGTACAGTCTGTTGGAGATATGTTATTGTGTTTACTACTACTATTACTACTGTTGCTACTATGTGCTGCAAAATTCACTTGTTTTTTTAATCTTGTAACCAAGCAACTCGCGGCATGGGTAACAAAGCTTTGTTGCTGTGTTTGTGAATTGTGCTTTGCCTAGACTTATATATATATTTAAAGGTAACCCTGAGTGGCTTGGAGAAGACATTTTCTCAGTTGTGCGAAAAACATTAGGTGCCGTTTTTATAGATTCCTATCTTCGCTTCCTACTAGAAGCGGTTTGCAAATTTCTCTGGCAATTTACCATTTGCTATAAATTGTTTTATGTGATGCTCCCACAAGCAACAGGAGAATGCAATTTAATTGCATCAGACATATAAACAAGGAATTACGGTTTGATGGAAAAGTATGTGCATGTTTGTGTGTACATGTATGCAGATTAAAAAAAAAAGATTATCCCGCTAAGGAATCCAGAAAAATTGTCCTTTGGAGCCATTTTCTCCATGCAAAGATTTGCCTCTTAAGGGCCTTGGGGGTGCTGCCTGCATCCCTTCGCAGGGGGATTCTTAAGCCAGGCTCCCTAGACGATGGTCCCCATCACAGCTTGGTCCCCTCTTGGCTTGTCCGGGTCCAGATAGGCTCAGCCTGGGTCTCCATGATTGTTAGCAGTCATTCCCTCCCCCGCCAGCCTTTCCTTCCAGGCCCTGGTTCACCTGTGTGTTTCCTTTTTTCAGACAGTTGATGATGAAGCGACGGCAGCATAAATGAAGGACAAGTAAGGAAGGCAGAACGATGCCCAAGGGTGGGTGTTCTAAAACACCACAATCGGACGATTTCTCTCTCAGCAACAACATGGTGGAGAAACAAACGGGGAAAAAGGTAAGGAGCCCTTTTCATGTTTTCAGTACTTAGGTGAATTTTGTTGGGAGGACCTTCTTCACATACTCCCCCCTCCACACACACACACCTTCTCCACCTGGCAGCAGCCACTTACTGGCCAGCCTGTTGGTGAGCCACTTGAGCCTTGCAATTTCTGGCTGGCTTCTCCACATATTTGGTTGTGGGAAGCTAGCAGGAAATTGCCTCGCTTGATGACCACAGGATTCGGTTAATGACAGCAAACGGGACTGCAGAGATGGTTGTTGCTAAGCAATGCAGCCACTCTTTCTGACCGCATCGCTTAGTGATGGAAATTCTCCAGCAGAAATCCAAGGACTACCTGAATATGGTTAGTTGCAAATGATGAAATAGGTGTTGCTGCGGTCTTCATGTGTCTTCCTTTCCACCAATGCAGCGAAATGTCTTGAAGAAGGCAGGTATGACTTGCAGTTTTTAGGAATGCTGGGAATTTCATTTCCCTCCTTTCGTAGCAGGGTGGGTGTGACAAGGCTTATTTATCAAGAACAGATCTTCCACGCTTGCTTACCTTTCCTGTTCTCGACCTGTTCGAAAGAGCACACACACACTGTGTTCACAAAGGAGGGCCGAGCAAAGCGGTTGAATTGGCTGCAAGGAGGGGCTTCCTAGTTATCTGCACTGCTGTGTGCCGGAACCGCGACTCAGGGGAGGGAAAGGCAGCTGGTCACCAGACCTTTGCTTCTAGGGATTGCTGTGCGTGCCCTTCTGGAGTGCAGCTTTTAGTTTGTCTTGTGTTTGTCAACACTTCCCAAAGGCTTCCTCTGCTTGACTCTGCTTGCTTGAGAGGGGCCTAGAGAATGCACAGGGCTGGGAATCCCACTGCAAGCCTTGGCCAGAAACCAGTGCGAGACTGGTGTTAAACGTCAAAATGCCTTATGGGATGGATGAGCAGTTGGTGAAGCATGGCTTCCCCTCAAGAAAATAGTGTCCACCGGTGCCCCTCAAGTTATCTGGTCTTTTCACTAGACATTCCTCCGTAGCAAGTCACAGCCAGCCAATTGGGAGCTGTTGTCCTTGCAGCAAAAACTGGCTGGATTGTGTGAATTTTGATTTTTGTTTCACAGAATTTAACGTATGTATCACCTAGCCTTTGATAAACAAGCTAGCAGGAGAAATATCTGCACAGTTTCTCACCACTGCTGTTTTCCATCTGCTTCATTAAATCTCAAAACTGAAATCATTCTTTGTAATTTGAGTTAAGAGGGGTGGAGATGTTGCTATTTCTCGATTTCAGAAAGGCCGTAGGACTTTATAATGTGATGGAATCATTTTGGACCTAATCCAACTTCCATTTCCATCATTTTAAATCCACAACCTGATTAGCTGTAAGGGATGCTGGGGATTGTAGTCCCATAGCAAAGTAAAAGCCCTTTCCTTTCCTTTTCCTTTCCTCCTCCTAATTGTAAAAGGCAATCAGAATTATTTTGGTGGAGCTGTTCTACTTGGAGCATAACTGGGTTTAGGCTTTCTTTATTTTATTCTGCAAAGTTTTGTGCAATGGGTATGCATCTGTTTCTTCAGATATACAATAAAACTTTATATAGTTGAAGTCCAAAAAAGCCAGACTAGATTGTCTGCCATCATGGTTGGGGTCATATTGTGACCTGTTTAATACTATCCCAAAAGTGTCTGCAGAATGAATAATTCATCAAAATGGTGAAATAGTTGTCTTGTGTAAGCTGTGCCCGTGTGTGTGTGTGTGTGTGTGTGTGTATCAAACATCACAATGCTGGTTCCTAAAAGTAGACCTATGAGCCTTAACCATTGGTGTTTTTTTCAAATTGTGCTTATTTTATTCTGTTTTTATTTTGCTTTTGATCGTTAGCCACCCAAAGTTATATATAGGATGGGCAGCATGTACATTTATTAAACTAATTAATTAATTGTGGGAATGAGACTCCCTCCAACATGAGAATCAATTTACCATAAAGAATTAATTTTTCTTGATAGATCTCCCATCTCCCACCTTTTCCATGAATTATTTAATCTCTGTTCAAAGTCTGCTAAATTAGTGGATGTTACCACATCCATTATTGAAATGTAGATAATACTTTGCCATGCTATCCTTTTAATAATATTTATTTCAAAAGGATACCCTGGCAAACTATTCATCAGTTTGAAGTTGCTTCCACGAATTATGGTTTCATTAAGTGGAGAAGATAGAAGATGGGATGAGTAATTTTGATTTCAGAAAGAATTCAATGTAATTTGTTTCCCAAGATATTGAGAGCGCTAGGAATTTTCACTCACTGAAGGCCATTTTTAAACAACAGCAGTGTAAGAATTGTAATTTTGGATATGTATATTTAGTACAACTGTTCTTGTAGCTGGCATTCTCTGATTCATAGTCTGGAACTTTTTAAATGTGTTACTAATTTATGAAATGGCTTCAGGAATTTAATTGAGACTCCTGCTTTTTTTGAGGTATATATGCCCATCTGGGCATTAATGACATTATCAGTCTCTTTTCTAAGTCAGTGTAGAAGTATTTTCAAATCAGCTGATTGGGTCATCTAACACTCAGGAAACTCTTAAACATGTTTAGAAAACATTAAGTAGCGAATAGTTCCTGAGGATAACTATTAGTTATTGGGCACTCTGCTTCCAAAACATTTTGTATCTTAGCATTATCCCTAATGTGTTTCTGAAGCTGTTGACTTAAATGTTTGTTTGAGTCACAAGTTTTCTTAAAAAAAACAAAAAAAAAAAAAAAAAACCCAACCACCTCCAGGTAACTGATCCAGATATCCATTATAACAAGATGTCTCTAACCTAATGAGGTTTGGAAATTCTTTTTAAGGCCTTCCAAAATAGCAACCTGCTTGCAATCCAGAGTGAGTCAATAAATCAGGATTAAAAAACACACACAAGCATTTTTAATGTGCTTAGTTCAATCTGTTCTCCACCATGGAATGTGCTGATTTTAACCCTGGATAATGAACATATTTCTAATTGCACTTCCCATGATGCAAAAATTGGTGTTTATTATTATTGGAAAAACACAACTTTGTTCCATTGCTACTAATGTTGATGGGATTTCATCTAAGGGAGAGTCCTTCTGTGGAGCCTGGCAGGCAGTGGGCCACGCAGATTCATTCTCTCTGGGTCAGAGAGCTGCAGGGCCCAGCGCTCCTGGGGGGGGGGAGGGGGGCTCTTCAGGGGTCGCCCCAGGAGTTCTGAGGCAGGAGTGTGGTTTATTTTCCCAGACATTTTAATAAACCTCTTGATTTTTTTAAAAAATGCTTCTTTTTTAAATAGATGTTTTGTTTTATTATGGCTCTTTCGTTTCAATATTATGCATTTTAGTGATAGTGTTTGAATAGTTTTGTTTTAGAAATTCCTCTGGATGTAGTTTTTTGTAAGCTGCCCTGAGAAAACACAGCTTTTAACAAAACAAAATAAATTTAAAAGCAATCTCTGTTCAAGCTGACTTCATCTCTGCAAGGACCCAGCTAAAAAGCCTGAAGGCCCAGAGCAGACCGTCAACTTCAGCTATGTATTTCTGTTTCTTGTATAACTACTTAGAACCTCCTGTTTATTTTGAATCTGTGTAAAATGTAGTGGGAATAGTTGGACAATAGTTACACTGCTTGCTGAACACAAGCCTTGATATAGAAAGCATTTAGTAAGTGCACCCGATAATCAGACCGGCTTCAAAACATCCTCAATCCACAGCAAGGAACAAACAGGGCAGCTAAGCAATCCCAACATCCCACCTAAAGCCATGGAGAATCAGTACAGGTAGTGCTGGGCAGTTGTGCGCATGCAAACCTCAGCATACATGTAAAATTTATTTTTATAAAACATATCCCCTTTCTTTTTTCCTCCTTTAGACATGCACAGATGGGCTGTTGTGCAGGCATACAGTAGATATTGTAAAGGTTACCATTAGATCACCTGCATAGAGTGCCTGCATTGGCTTCCCTTTCTTCTCACTTGGTTGTGATGGATCTTGATGCCACATAGGCTTCCTTCTTGTCTGAGCAGCTTGCTTGGCCAGCGGTGGCGGGAGTCCCTCTGCTTGTGCCATGGCTTCTCAACGGGCCTTTCAACTCCTTCTTGGTCCCACAAGAGGGCCCTGCCCAGCTCTCCCAATAGCCCCAGTGGGCAGAGCTGCAGGTGCTCTGTGGTGCGCTCCAAAGGCCCCTCCTCTGAGACAGCAAAAGAGCTGCCCAGAGAAACCTCTGTGAGCCACATTGGGCAGGTGGTGCGAGCCCTCCCCCCATCTGTCTTGCAACTGCTATGAACTCAGGGAATGGGCAGACGAGCATAATTTATTTTTTTATTTTTTTGGTAGACAGTAGCTTGATAGCAACTTTTCTTAAGAGAGTCAACTTGCTGATAGCAAATATGAGTGAGGGCTTTTGTGAAAACCCTAATTTTCCTATCTCTTTTTTAGGATAAAGATAAAGTTTCTCTAACCAAGACTCCAAAATTGGACCGGAGTGATGGTGGCAAAGAAGTGAAAGAGAGAGCTACAAAACGGAAATTACCTTTCACTGTTGGAACAAATGGAGATCAAAAAGATTCAGATACAGGCAAGAATATACAATGTTATATTATTTAAAACTAGTCTCAAAATTGAGTGGTTTTGGACGAAGGTCAAGACTCTAAACAGGATATGGAAAAAAACACATTAAACAGCAAATCTGTGCCCATGATAAGCACTTATTCTTGCGTCTCTTTTTTGGTATTTTTCTAGTCTGTCAACTTGTATCTTTTCAGGAGGGCCAAAAAATTAAGCTACACAGGTTTTGAGATAAAACGTATAATCATCAGATTATCGTTTTACAAGCATAATCTCTCTGCCACCTACCTTTTAGCCTTTGTGCTGAATATTCATACATAAATGGTGAAACGAGTGCGGAGTGCAGATTGTCACCTGTTTTATTCTGTCTGTCATATGCTGAGAAGCCACAGTTGGCCCTGAGCACCGTTCAGTAGCTAAATGTGTCCCACAGATGGCAGCTTGGCTTCCCATAATGCACCCCCTTTTTGGAATTTAGCTGTCTGCCTCTGCCTTTCCAAAGCTCTGCCTTCTCTCTCCCCAGAGCAAAATGTGCGTCTAAGTCTCTATCCAAAGGGAGAGTGGTTGGTGTTTTGTTTTGGTTTTCCTCTGGGCCCTTAATAACCAGAATGTTCCTTCTTTGTGCTAAGAAGGAAAAGCCTTTTTTTATTCCAGTGGTTCAGGAAGCAGTGGAAATGGCAGGCCAGGCCTGTGGTAAAATAAAAGAACAAATGGGTATGAAACTTTTGGAGCTTGATGGAAGACCTTTGGCTATCTGAGGATAGCAACCCAGGGTCTGGTTTAGTGTGGATAGAGAATTACTGTGATGTTGCTGTAGAATCCAGCATCGTTTTCATTGTGTAATTAGTTGGAAAGTTGTCATCTGCATAGGGAACACCGTGATCCTTAAATATTAACCCAAATCATAGACTGCTTGTGGTTTTAGGTGATGGTATGAAATGGGAATAGGGCTTTCTCTTGTTTGTTTTTGTTGTTTTAGATTGTATGGTGAGAAATTTCATGACGACTTAATAGCTTCTGAAATATGGTTTTGCAGACTCCAGAGCAGTTGAATAGGTTTTAGTCTGAGTGATGACGCTCTTTTTGGAGTCACTCCTAGTTCAGTTGACTGACTGCTTTGTTCTATATAATTCTGATTCTGTTCTAATTCTAATAGTTCTAATAGCCAGAGGAGTCAAGACAATAGTAGTAACGGGTATCTGGCGAGAAGGTATGAAAGAGAACTTCTCTTTCCTGACCTCTGAGGTTGTTCCTGTGCTTTCACATTTCCCAGCAGTCTTCAAAATCGGCTAGAAATAACTGGCTTATTTTTCTCCCATTCTCTGCAAGTTTATTCTGCATATGATGATATCTGCTACATCCAGAACAGAACGAAACAAACAAACAAACAAAAATCAGAAATTTTAGAAATTCTCTTACTTCTGCAGCCTCCAGCAACTCTTCGGCCTGTACTGACGAGAAGGCCTGGAGCTCTTCCAGGTCCCCCATGGGTACTCTTTGTGCTTTAAATCTGGTAAGGGAGAGGTCTTATCAGCAGAAGGAGGCAGCCTGCCTTTGAGGAGAGCGGCGGGCGGGTGGGAAGGCGACCTCCGCAGCCGTCCCTCGCCAGAAGCCGCTTCCCCGGATTCAGCATCTCCTCTGGCGGGCTGCTGCTTTTCTTGGCTTCTGAGCTGCCCAGAAGATGCCAGAAAACTCTGGCTTGAGTCGTGGGCTTTCTTCCTGTAAAGGCGTATCGTGTCCTGCGGCTGGCTGGTTTGCTGCTCTCTTGTTTTGGGAAGGCTTGCAGATGGCTGATAGACTCCTGGAGCCAGGCCTTCGAAACGCTCAGGCGCCTCAAGTGGGGGCGCTCTTCAGGCCACTGGAGAACGGGACCATGGTTTTAGGGGACTGCAATGTTCAGGTTGGAAGCGGTCAGTGGTGCTTTAGGTCCAGCGTATGGTCCCACTGTCTTCAATGGCCGGTTTCTCGTCAAGACGCCGGGCCTTTTCCTGGGCTGGCACAGCAGTCTACGGGCCGAGGAACTTAGTGCTTAAGACGGTGGTGACGGGGCTGTGGCAAACGGTCAGCCTCTGTTATCAGCTTCTTTCTTAATGCCTCCACTCAGCTGGTTGCTGGACCTGCCTGGCTTCTGTGTGAGCCCCAGAAAAATAATCGTGTTTGTAATCGGCCTCATAAATCAACTTTGACATCTTTCACAGCCGGGAGGGTTAGGGTGCGCGCACACAACACACCCACCCACACCGTTATATCATTCAAAAGCTACGTTTGGCCCAAACCTCAAGAAAAGTTATGCACTCCAAATCCAACAGAACTTAATAGAATTCCTGAATGGATGAGAAAAGCTGGACTTGTGGAGCAGCAAATGTTTCTTCCCCCCCCCCCCTTTTCCCCCTTGGAAAAGTAGGAAGTGTGAGCCTTAGAAATACCTTTTGCCTGCAGTGTAAAAGCTCTTTTCAAAAACGCCAGGAAGGAAATGACGTGTTGTGCTTGTGATTTGCAGAATGCGCTGTCTCTATTTTCGTTCCACCTTTGCTTCAGAAGGACAAAGCCGTCACGTTAGGTCTACGGGATGAGCAGCAAAAACTAAATGTTGGTTTTTGTTTCTCCTAAAATGGGAAGCACCAAGGAATTCAGCCTGAGCTGGCGAGGAAGATTATTACACCTATGAAAACTCCTCCTTTTTTCACTGATAACACAGAGGCATTTCAACTTTGACATCCTTTTGCTTTCCAGGATGTCTAGAAACCGCTAATGCAAACGTAAAGCATCAGTTTAACAGTCTGTTGAAGGGGGGGAGGGGGAGAGGCAGACCCCTTTCCACTATTTGGAAATCAAATGTAGGAGGGACTTCAAGAGAGTCTGGGAGAGGACTGGCATTCTGGGTGCCAGCCTTAAGGGCTCTTCAGGGACCCCTGTTTTCTCCCGCTGCTCCCCCAGTAAAGAAGGGTTGGCTGGGCAGGACACATCACCTCTGTCCTCACTGCCCCAGGGGTTTCTCACCCAGCTGGCCAACTTGCTCAGCCTTTCCACCACCTTCCCTGCCTTGTTCAACTCTGGCCTACCCAGCCTCCTCCTCTCCCTCCCTGGCTGGTGCCACTCCTGGGTTCCTCTCGCCTGATCTTTACACACCTTTCTCCCTTACCTGCAACCGGGAGGGAAGTGTGCATGGAAGAATATTCATTGTTTAAGGAAGGGATCAAGTGCTGGGCAGATTGCATAAACGGAGGGAGAGGTTGTAATAACTGTAGGAGCTGCCCAGCCAAAACTCTTGTCCTGTGCACCAAACATTTGCTAAACTGAGCTCTGTTAAACCAAGGATTTACTCTAAATGGATTTTCCTGAGCGGGGCGGTGGGGTGGGGGGTTGCTGATCATTACAGTGGAAGAACATCAAAAGCTGTTTTGAAGGTTGTGGCCTGAAAACCTTAAAAGAAATGGCAAAAAGCTAAAAGCCAGGAAGAATTTCATTTGCTAATGAGTACGTTACAGCTCTTGCTTTGCTACTAAATTCCTGGGCTGTTTTTTTCTAGTGCGTTTACCTCTTGCTTTCCATATCGATTATTATTGGAATATTGATCTCTTAGAAATTGCCTGTTTCTGTTTGTGTCAAGCCGGAGTTCAGCTTCAGCGTTCTTAAGAGTCAGCCACTCAAAATGGGAAAAGGGAAACGCATACCAAGCCCCCACCGTCAGGGGAGGAGGGGGCTCCATATGCCAAGGAAAGGAAGGAAGGACGGCAGGAAGGAAGGAAGGAAGGAAGGAAGGCAGGTCTCTCTCTGTCTTCGCTTGGGGGGGGCTCCTGGGGCCTTTTCCCTCAGGGCAGAGAAGGGAAATGGTCTCGCCAGTTTTGGGGAAGTCAGGCATGGCTATTTTGGAGCAGAGCAGAAAGCAGCGCTTGTTGTTGTTCTCCCGGCACAGCTCAAGATTTTACAGTTGGTGATCCTAGGCAAGAGCAGCAAGCAGCGTCTGGAGCAAAAACTCTGGAGGAGGAAACCTTATGGAAGCCAAATCGCATGTGGCCATCTTGCTTAGTTAGCTGTTGACCATTAACCTTCTTTTCAACTGTCCTTCCAGCAGCTGCAGATTCCACCCAGGCCTTAAGCTGCTGCTCCCTTTGAAACTGCCCAGCTGCTCCCCCCCTCCATTTTACCCTTTAGCCTGTATTCTGCAGCTTCTCTGTTGATTCCTGCTCCAAGCTGAACGCTTGCCAAAGGTGCCGGGGTCTTGCTGCGTTGTCTGGAACAATATCGCTGACTCAAGAATAATGTTCAGTGCGTGCTTTTAAAAAGTCCAGAGTTGTCGCCTGGGTCTAAATTGAAGGTGCAAGGTGGGGGGGGGGGGGGAAAGGGGCTCAAGCTTGTCTGGATGAGCTTCCGTCACTGAGGCCGAGCTCTGGGAAAGAAGGAGAGGCATCATCAGCATGGGGCTACAGCAGCTCACCGTGGATCAACTCACCGTGGGACAAGAGTTACGCTAATATCGAAGAAATAGTGAAATAGAATCATTAAAGGAGGACAAAATAAAATGTGAATGACAATTAAAATAATTTTTAAATAATTAAATTGAATTGTTGAATTGTCCTGTGGCAAGTTGGCCATGGTGAATTGGTCATGATGAGTTGCCCCATTCCGATCAAGATGTGCCTGGCCTGTTCTGCTTCAGGGGGGGGGGGAATGGGGGCTTAACACACCATTTGTTTCTGAACACAGGGTTCTTCCTAGTGTTTCTGAACCAAGGTTTGTAATTTGGGAGAGTAATTATGTGTCTAACTGCTGCAGATAAGAGTGGAGGTTGCTTTTTTAGATAGCTTTTCCTTTTTTTTTTCTCTTTCGCTGCCCTTTTTATATATTTTTCTTTTTTCTATCTTTTATAGTTCTTCAATCTTGTGTAAAATTCTCTTTTAATAAAAAAAATTATATTTAAGAACATGGTTTGCTTTTGTTAGATAGCTAACCATTCAGGGGAAACGTATATGCTATACACAAATGCCGAAAGGTGGCTTAAAATCTCAATAACTAAGGAGGAGCTGCCTTCCTCCAAGACCCACCTGTATGGGGAAGCCTTCCCTCCCGCCTGTGAGGCAGCCTCAGACCCTGCGTGGCTCCTTTACTGCGCCGGAGGCATTTCAAGCACTGGCTTTGCATCCTTTGGGAAAAGCCATGCAAAGGCGAAGCTGACTCCCTCACAAAGGGAGACTTTGAATGCAAAGTGGAGTTTTATACTGCAGAATTGGAGAGCAGCGAAGAATGAAGCTTCCAACTCCAGAGGGCGAAAGAAATAGTCCGTCTTCTTACCGTCTTCAGTGCTGCTGGGGCAGCAAACATGATGGGAAGGGAAACGGGCTTGACAGTTGTGCTATGAAGGTAGCCCAGAATGGTGGCCCTGTTCTATCCCCACCCCCACCCCCAGAAGGATCACGAAAAAGGGGGAATATACATCATGCATTTCTTGGTCCTTTCAAATAATAATTAAATGTCTCTTCTCGCCTAAAAGCCTGAGACATCCATCATTGCAATTATTTTTACAATTAGAAAGTTTGTGTCTACTTGATTTTTTTCCTCTAAAGGCAAGGAGTAGATGTGACTATTACATTTGGGAACTTCCCAAGAAATTCGCATGAGACAGAAGCCAAATATATGCAATCTAGAACATTAGTTCTCTGCGACAGGTTTTAAAATAGACTTCAACGTATTAGGAGCCGAAACCTGAAGGAAAGATTTTCAGATATTCGCATTGGTACATAATGCATGGAAAAATACTCCATCTAGTTGCAAGAGGAACTTGTGTGCCTTCTGGGTGGAAAGATAGGCTATAAATGGAATAATAATGAAGAATAATTAAGTGCATGGGAGATAATTTCTTCCAGGCCACACAAGCTCATAAAAAGATAATCAAAGCTGGCGACAATATTTTTATGCCATGCCTCTTGTGAGCTGCCCCGCCGAAAGTGAGGCCATGTCTTCATGGCCTCGTCTACCCCCAGCACCCTCAGGTGTAGAGCTCAATACCCAAGCAACAATGGGTTCCTTAATTGAAGTGTTGCCCTCTCTGGTTTCAAAAATGCTTAGAGTCCCTTCCGTTTACTCATCTGAGCAGGCCTTGGCGGTGCTCTGTGCTTACCCCGACTTGCCTTTCTGGTATTAGTGTGTTTGCAGTGCTCGATGAATGGGAGGGATTATCATCTCCTTTGCTGCAAACCCCCCCCCCCTAAAAAAAAAAAAAAAAGCTCTTCAGTCTGGCACCTGAAGGGGAAGGGTATTCTCATTTCCACCTGTGTTTTTATCGATAGTCATGAGCTGCCTAGAATCCTTATACCAGATAGGTGGCTATGCAAGTTCTGTCAACAAGCGAACAAGCATCTTTGGGCTTGTTGGTAATAGGTTGAACTGGCTTCTTTGGGAAGAAGTTTTATTAGTCACTAGCTGGTTAATTGTGCAGAGAATCACGAGGAGCAAGTTTCTGGCCGGTTGAGAAATGTTTTGGTGTGCGGGAGGCTCACTTGTGTGTTTATTGTTGCTGACTGTCGTGGTCCACGCAGTCATTGACTCAGGAGGGATGTCCTGCCCAGCCCTTTCTTCATTGTGCTTGGCTTTAAAAAAGGAAAAGTGGGGAAAGTTAAAAGGTAGTTCTTACCTAGCAACCAGAGGGAATTAATTGAATATTTGAGACTCCCCTTTTTAAGCCACACCCTGTGATGCTAACTTAAGACCAGACTCCCATCACCTACAGGCACCGGGGCACAAATTACCCTGCCCTCCCTTGGCACGCTGGCACTGAGAAGCTGGCCGTGGGAGGGAAAAGCTGCCTGCTCACCAGAGTCTGGGTGGTTTCCTTTGTGAAGTCTGAGAGGAGGAACCAGAAAGTGTCTGACGATGGTGATGGTTGTGATGATTATTGCTATTGTTGTTATTGTTGTTGTTTTGATGTCATTAACACGCCTCTTCCTTGTTAATAGTTACTCTTGTGAAGAATGTTGAATATTTCTCAACTTCTCACTTTTGGAAAGGGATCAGAAATGATTTTTGTTTTTATTTCCTAATGAGCAACAGTAGGCCTAAGAAAAACATTTCCGATTTCCTGGCAGTGGGTGAATATGTAGGAACCTGAGCAGGGATAGGAAACATTCCACAAAGCAATTGAATGACCACGTTTCTGCTTTTATTTCAGCCATGACAAAGAGTCCAGATTCTTAAAAGCGTATCCAAGCATGCAGAATAGTTTTAGGCAGCGTTTCTTCAAGGAATGTCTTTGTCTCCGCAAAATAGAACACTTGTCGGTCCAGACTGTTACTGGTGGACGAAACCAGGTTCCTGGTGTAGTTTCACTTCCCAGGGGAAGTATTTTTCCAGCTGCAGGGTCAGAGCAGTATTTGGCCAAGCACTTCTACAGCCATGCAAAGCACCCTGTCCCGTGTCCATCCTCACCTCTAGTTGTCAATGTTTGAACCCCCTTGAAATTATTGCTGCTTATGTCTAAAACTGCTGGTTCAGTTTTCTTGAGACAAAGTACTTGAAGAGCCTTTGAATGAGAACAAAATTCCCACATAAACTGCCTGCTTCCACCCTGCCCCGTTTGTGTTTTTGTACCTCATTCCAGTCCCCACACTGGACTTAGTGTATTCTGCTGCCTTTGTACCCTCCCCCTTCCTTCCTTCCTTCCTTCCTTCCTTCCGCTTGAATTTGGTGGCATTCAACTGGTCGTCTTTCTGCTTTCTCTGCTGCTTTGTGCTAAAGATCTTGCTGCATTTCCTCCCACTCTAAATCTGGGTATTTTGCATTCTCTTGATGGATGCGTTGTGTTTTCTACAGCAACCTCATTCAGCCGACTCTTGGGACTTTCCCCTTCCAGGCCCCTTGCACTATCCACGGCTGCCTAGAACAAGCTGCCGTATGGGGGACCCTTCCTTCCTTCCTGCCTTCCTTCCTTCC